>VZRU01002983.1:159740-203902 GCA_013398155.1 Pedionomus torquatus
AGTCCAGGCTGGATGGGGCTTTGAGCAACCTGCTCTAGTGGGAGGTGTCCCTGCCCATGGCAGGGCGGTTGGAACTCGATGATCTTCAAGGTCCCTTCCAACTCTAACCATTCTATGATTCTATGAAAATAACATGATGCAGGTATTGTCTAGTTCCCAGTGATTTAACATCGTTCTTGACCAGTCAGATCAAACTTATGTGTACTACAAAATGCCTGTGCAAGACAGAGAAGCACTCTGGGTATGGGTTTGTTTTCTTTTTCTTTTTTTTTTATCACAAAGAAATAGTTTCACAACGCTATTAAGGGAAAGATCTCCCCCTCATTTAGAACACTTCCTTGAAATACTAAAGAGTACCGGGGATTAGTGACTATTTTATTATAGCAGCTGTCAACCAAAGCTTTCAAAAGTGACAAGTGATTTTACATCCCCAGCTAAAGATACCTTGGAAAAAAAAAGTTTTCAAACATCTAAGAAAAAGATGCCCCTTTAAATCATCTCCAGGTGACCATTCAAGAGTTCAGGGATCCAAAACAATGAGTCCTGATCCATAGTTATAAACAGTTATAGAACAGGTTCCCAAAGGTTTTAAGGCAAGCAACTCTGAGTTAATGGCACTTGGGCACCTAACTATCCTGCGGAACTCATTAGAAGGAAACACCACCCGATCCACCAGTACTGTAACCACACTAATGGAATTAAAGAAAAGAATTTAGCACAGAAATATATCAGTGAATATTTTGAGTAAAGGAAGGAGACAGAATGAATTAAGGCCGTCACCATGGTAGTTATCTACCTGCACAGATAGAGATAAAAATGGACTCCCCAAAAGTCCAGAAGTAGTGCAAAAGTATACATTTATGGTGCAATTTTTCTGAATGTCAAGCTGGAACTCAGAGTAGCATTTGTTGGTATTTTTATAACCATATTTATAACCATAAACCATATTTATGGTTATAAAAATATCAACAGAAATTTGACTCTACTAACATTAGATGCTGCTAAATATATAAACAGGTGTGGAAGTTAGCTATTACAGGTCCTTGCTAGATAGATCAATAACTTGCCTTTGCCAGTGCCCATACTTGATATTTCAAGGAGAAACATAATACAGCTAATTCTATTTTCTTTAGCATCTTCCAGCTGAGTATCTGAAAACATTCTACTAGCAAAAGTGAATCATGGAAACCTTTTAGAATAAATATTATTATGGCCACTTACAGATGAGGCAATTGATATATAGAATGGTCTAGCAGCTCATCTAATTTCATGAGAATCCTCAATACAGTGAAAAATGAAAATGAGATTTTCCAAAGCCCAACCCCTTAATTGGAAAAAAAAAAAAAAAAAAAGCNGAAAAAAAAAAAAAAAAGGTAATTTGATGATGTAAGAATGCAGACTGGCATACTGAAAAATATTGTTGACAAAGAAATAGGATAAGAATCAAGACATATACTATCATTTTGCTTGGTAAAAGTATACCTCTTATTCCAGTAGTTAATTCCATAGAAAAACTTTGCATAAACCTACCCTACCTCTCAATTACCACACACATCTAGAATTTATACATGCTGGCTATTTCATATCACTTTCTGGCATTAGAGCATCAACCTTTAATTATAATAAATATCTCATTCTTGATACTGTAACAGTCCAAAAAGAAAAAAAATCACAAAGGCTCTTTAATTTTTCATTTTGCAGAACCACAGAAATCTATACCTGTCAATCTATTCTTGTGTGTCAACTTCCTTTCTCTCAGTCCTATAATTCTTTTTGTCTTTTTGATCTTTCTTCTGCTGTCTTGAAAAGCAGTGGTGAAAACTGAATGAAACAAAGATCCATTCATTATAGATTTATTGTATTTGTATTTAAATACAAAGGAAACTATTTTTTGTGTTATTTTTCTATGCTTTTCAGCACTGTAATGCATTTTGTTTCTCTCATAGCTGGGTAAAGACACATACTCAAGGCAAACTACAAAACATTGGAATCCTGTTGTTTCTTTATTTCATGTAGGAAACTCAGTGAAGCACTGAAATTTCATTTAAACTGTGACAACCTCACTGTTTTAATAAATAAGGCAATACCCAGTATTTTACTCTTCAACATGTTTTTGCTGCTTTAGAGGTGTGGCATCTTCATGGCACATAGGATTTGGTTTGGTTCTTCACTCTGATTTGGGATGGCTACTTAAACAAGTGTGGTTTTTTCCTTGTTTATGCAACAAACACAAACCAATAAGTTTTGCAATTAACTGAATTGGTGCTTTACACAAATTCTCTAAGATTGTGGCTGTTTGTCACGAAATTTTCCAAAATGAGTAATATTTCCATTTCTTGGCTTTAGGAAAAAGTCACTAAAACAAACATCTATCTTTGGCTTACTTTATCCTCTACCCTGACATTTGTTATTCATTAATCAGGGGTTAGTAATAAAAGGCAGTCAACTTCCTTTTGTTAGTCTCTGATTCACACATAGTGGTAGGAGGAAATCCAGCTGCTGCAAATACTGGATATACAACAGTCTGACAGCCCATCGGTTCTTTAGAGCTGGAGAGGCTGCCATGGGAACTGACAAAAGTAAACCAATATAGCTATTCATTTCATTATTTTGGAGAACAAAGTTTTCAGATCAGTAACACTGCAGCAGCCACAACACAGCAAACATGAGCTAGTTACCAGCCATGTAATCCTCAAACCCTACCGAGATCTAAAAGAAATGGCCCCTGAAATCTTCAAATGAAAAGAAAATTATCAGTAGCCAAAAAAAAGAAGGCAGACTACCTCTCTTTTCAGCAAATAAAATGACATTTTTTTTTCTTATGCACAAAGAGAAAGCAGAATTGCCATGGCTGAACTACCCCTATCCCCATTTATACTTTGTAAATCAAAGATTTTTGCTCCTGTGTTGACTTCTACTAAAAAATCACTTTTTCTTCAGCCATTTCCAAAGCAACTAGAAAAAATATATCTCCATATCTGCGAATCTAAAGATAACGGTCTTACAGGGAGCCTTGCATTCACCTCCATTTTGAGATGAATTGTGAGTGTTTTGTTTTATGTCATGCTCCTTCTCAGATATTATATTCCACCTAAAAAACTGCCAATGTTGTTATGGCCAAGAACAACTGAGGCTATTTAAAACTTGCACTAAGCTTTAGTCAATCAAGTAACTTGTGTCTTAAACTGCTGTCACCTCAATCCCTTGACTTACAGCCATGATTAACAAACACCATTGACAAACAAATCAACACACCTGCAGTAAAGTGACCAGAAACTCCTTCTCCATAACTTCTGCTGAGGTGGAAAGAATCTATTTTCTAACTCATGGTATTAATGTATAGTTTACTGGGTACTTACTGAAAAGTGTTGCTTTGTGGTTGTCAAGTGTCTGAGCCCTTCACAGATGAAGATGAGGAGAGTGGTCCTTATCTATCAGACAGAGTGAGCTTATGAAATTTCAAAACAATGAAACGTCTCCAGAAATCGTTCCATAGTGCTGAGAAAACTGAAAGGAAAAAAAAAAAAAAAAGAAGAAAAAGAACAAAAAAATAAAATTGTGTGAAGGAGAGAAAAATGACTAGCAATAACAAAGCTACCATGGTGATACCAAATAACTGGAAATTTGTGAATATAGTATTTGTCATCTAGAAAGGAGGAAAACAATCCAGGTAGTGAGCATCTGTCATCTTGTCATTGGCCAACACAGCCCAAACTGAAATAAGCTAGAAGGGAGAAAAAAAAGAGTTTTTCTTGATAGGTAAATTACAAGGGTTAGAGAAATGATGATGATTCTGGAAGACAAATCTTGGAAGACTTTTGATATTCTTACAGTACATTTTGAAAAGTAGTTAATTGTGCATGTTGATAACGTATGGGATGTGGGGATGACAGAAGCTGGAAGGTATTGCCAATACCAACAAAGAACGGTTTATAATTTAGAAAGTATTTATTAATATTGCAAATTTGTGTGGTACAAATTCAAACACGATTAGTATTAGTAGCACCAAGTGGGAAGGCATGAATTGGAGAACAAAGAATTATTGTTATTACGGACAGTAGATTATGACCCAGGAGGAAAAAACATGGGAAAATTAACAGAACATAGGAAGTCTTGGAAACTAAAATTCCTATGAATCGGGTAAATGTTTCTAGCATAGACCTTACTAGAACAGATAAAGAAAAACATGACCTGGGGAAATGGGAATCCTAACCTGAAAAGTGAATAGAAGAGCATGAGATTAATAATCATAAAACATTAACTGAGTGTACACTGATCACTAATTTAGAAGTTTCTACTCATCAATGGAACAAAGTTTTTGAGCATATTTTTGAAGGTGGCTGCAAGAATAAAAGCATAATTTTTTAAGACATTGAACATCTTATGGAAGAGATTTATATGATATTGCCTGTTATTAATGAAACTTGTGTAACACACGATTTCTTCCTATCCTAGTCCTATTTTCCTTTATTTCTACATTCTGTATTTGATTTGCTTACTCAGAGTTAATTCAGCCCCTTCTAGCCTTGTGCTGAACTGCTACAATTCATTACAGAACCCTCTTAACAACCACAGTTATTCATGTTTAATATTAAAAAACATGGGCTCTCCTGGCTTCTGTGACTTTAGTGTAGGGATAAATATTATTTATATTATTTTATGTTTAGGTCTTATCCACATGATGTAATCTACAGTTTTCATATTTATTATTCAACTTATTCAAGGATAGATGTAATTTCTGTTTCCATTGATAAGCACAGGGCAAAAAGACTCATCCCAAAAATGCAGACAACTGCACTAATTCTAAGTGTTTCCATTTTTACAACCAACTATGAATCACATTAAGGTGATTTAGACTGCAGCCCACTCAGGCACCTGAATTGGTGTATGCAAGGTCACACAAGTCACTGACAAAGCTATAAACAGACCCTGAGCATCTCCTGACTCTTGGGCCTGCGAAACATCCATCAAAATGAAGTCCCTTTCTTTGATGATGCATGTATGGCAAGGAAAAAAAAAAGGGGGGGATGGTTTGTTATATAAAATTATTGAAAAGTAAAATTCAGGTTCTGTGTAAATCTGAACATGGATATTCCTGAAGACTTATGATGTCAGTATCAACAGACACATTTAGTAAGCAGCAGATGTTTTCCTTGGAATATAACTTTTAGCTGAAGAGAAGCCCTAGACCATGCAAAGAAAGTACTTATGCCAATTTTTCCTAAGATTTTTTTTTTCCTATTAATTATGCACAGAAAAAATAGTCTTAGTGTGTGAGTTAAACTTCACACCCTCCATTTTGATTCCTGTCATTATCTTGCCCACTGCTCTCTTTCACACATAGTTACAAGTGGTTAACATGACCAAAATTGCTATTACTTGTGAAACACAGCATGCAAGAGATTTTCTGTCTGTTTTCTTCATCTTCCAGTATGCATAAGCACAGAGGCAATGTCATTAATGTACCTTTTTAAAAATAAATAAGACCTCCCCAAACTCTTCCATCTGGGAATTTCAGCATATTTCCATTAAAACTGTATCTCACATTCACACAGGTACTAAAAATGTATCAAAGTGGAAAATCAGGATATATCTGTATTGCCTTTTGTAGGCAATTCTAAAGCTGCACTCATGAATTCTTCCTCTTAACTTTGGCAAAGCTTAATTAAATAAAGCATTTCTTTAGGGTTTAGACAACTGAGTTATAACATTTACATAGTTTTTTCCCTTTAAAATTCCAAATACTCCATTAGTTATGGCAGTCTTCTTTCTTTAATACCAAATAGTTCAGGTAAATAGGACAGCCCTTACTAGTCAGCCCTAATAAAGGACAGTTTTTCACAAGACAAGCCTCCTGTCCACAAACTTCCCTGGGAACAGTAGATAGACGGAAAATGACATATTGTAAAAACAAACATAAGCAGATCTTGAGTCAGCCCGGCTACTAGGTTTTACATTACAGCTGAGAATAACATCTTATACAATTTATAGAGGTTTCTTCCCTGCCACATTTAAAAATACTCTTGTACCACAGAGATAGATGCATCAGAAGACTCTGTAAAGATCTGAAGAGAAATAATAGTTGTAGAGAGTATGTCTGCACAGCAGCTTCCTGAAGGGGAAGGATGTAGTTATTCATACTACAGGGGACATATTTTCTTCTAAGCTGATAAAGAGCGTGGCGGTTTAACACTACGCTCATAGGAACTTTAAGTCATTATATATTCCTATAGTTCCCCTCACCTTCCTTATCACATTCCCTCTTACTTTAAGTTAGCTCCTTGATTGCATTCCAAATTACACGGTACTAGAACCTGCAGGTTTTAAGACACAGATGATCTCCTCTGAATTGTTTTTGCATTATCTTTCCCACTGGAGCCCTAGCTTAACAAACATCTCTGACTACTACTGCCATACAGACAAAAACAAACCAACTAAATGCGTTGCAGTGAAGAAAGGGAAGGAGTCTCCAGGCCTTCCAGAACACATAACTTTCTATCATCTAGAAAGTTTCAACGATATTTCAAGACTCTACATGATTTTAAATAACTCAAAGAAAAGTGTTGACCAAAGAACATGAAACAAACATGAGGCAGGAAAGAACTTAGCATTCCTCCTGGAAAAGTACACTTAAAAAAAAACCTATTTGACTACTTATTAAGTCTTGTTTCCCTCATACCGGCTGCAGGAGAGCCACTCCAATTGTTCGACCATAAGAATTTCCTAAGTAGGTAGAAAAGAAACCTGCTCAGACAGTCTGTTTAACTGCATTTAGAAAGCAACGCACCCTCTGATCTTTCAGAGAAACATTTTTCATTCCAGATAGTCATAGAGGAACGGATTGAAAGGCTACCGGTCTGAATGTGCTGGCTGGGGACTGCTGCAAATCAGAGACACACGGTGCAAGCACCAGTGAGGGGCTTGGAACCCCAAGCCATTGGTGGGTGATAAACCCACATTGAGAAATTACACTGATGCCAAGTAACTCCATACTCAAGTAAACCTGGGAGATTCATTTCATCATAAACTGCACAGAGGGTCGAATTTAGGGTTTTTCTGGAATACTCCGTGAATATGGTGTGCAGATCTGGCTCTTGGGATGGTTCCTGCCTGCACATGTAGGCTTACTTTGACAGACAGCTGTAAGGGAGTGTAAGGATGAAAGAAAGGCAATGGCTTGAAATAAGTAGCAACTCTCCAAAAAAAAAAGTAAATCTGAACTTTCCACTGTATATACAAACTATTTTTATCCAAGAAAGCCAAAACCCACAAATGCAAAGTTCTGACACTAGAAACAGATCTCTGTCCCAAGTAAGCAGGCAACTGCTTGAGGTCCTGCCAAAATAACAGTCTTTTTTCAGAGGAAACTTGTCCTGTCTCTGGGCTAAGTGTGCAAAAGAAAAGAAAGTGGGCACTGTATGGGGTATTTCCTTTCTTTTAAATCTTTTTCCCTAAGAACTTTATTTCTTCCACAAAGATAAACACTAATCTGGTCTTAAAAATGCTGTTTTGTTGCTGGATACTATTACCTGTACATTTCCACAGCAGGTAGGTGTCTACGTTGGATGATACACAGGGCAGAGGGAGTAGACAAGAGGGCAAAAGTTCAATAGGTCCGTGTAAGGGTAGGGACAGATGCCCATCTACACTTGCAAATGTGACTCGCGTGATATATTCCTGCCACTTTCATGCCCACCCAGTGTAGGTGCATTTTAAAAACACGTTCTGTTGTAATGCATTCCACAGAAAAGCGGAACTGAGGAAGACAGACAAGAGCATTCAGTGCCATGCTTCCTCTTTGCAGATTGGGAAAGGACAAATTTTTCAGGTTTTGTCGTATTATTGCTTCTTTGACAACGGCTGACTGTGCAGTGATCTGCATTATTTATTTCTGTACTTGTTCAGAGGAATCAAACTCCAGGACTGATTCAATTTCTCTTAAGGCTTGCTTTTATTTAGTAAGTGTTACAGGATTTACTGTATTAGTGCATCACTGTGCATCTGGGTTACTTTTTAATTACATTTAAAAAATATATATACTCTCACAGACCAAAGAGAGTCAAAGGCCAAGGCACCATAAGTCAGGCCAATTAGAAATACATAAAGCTTTGGTATGTGTTACCATTGGAGGTCAAAAATTTCAGAGCCAGGACATCTCTAGGATGCTGTGGCTGCTGATAGAGAGAAAACTAGTGGAAATCACTACATTCCCTCAGCGTTGCCTAGAAACCAGGGGAATAGTTGTGATATGTTTCTAAAAACGGTCACTTACATTTGGGTGTTTTAATTATCTACATGGTGGAAAAAAAGTATAGGAACAGTGGGGAGAAATCCATCATTTGGGTTGGATGGAACAGCCTACTTACTGCATGTTGGGCACCGCACACTTAGAATTTGGGAATCTGAAATTCAGAATTCAGACAATGAAATTAAAAAAAAACAAAAACAGTTAAGAAGTATAAAAACATTGCTATAAGCAGCTCATTTGAAAAAAAAAAAAAAAAAAAGAAAACAAAGAGAAGTGTTTTCTTTTTTAGCATGATCTCTGAAGCCAATAGAGAGTATTACAGCTAACAGGATGCCACGTAGAAGGTGAGAATGTCATGCACTTACTCGCTCTCTAATATCTTCAGGTATCTAAAATGGAAACCATTTTAAGACAAATTCAACCTTTACAATCTATGGATTTAACTGTTTGCATTATATCAAAGAAGTTAAAAACCAGAGACCCAGGAACACAAGAACTATGGTAACCAATTTCTTGGATGTCTTTCTCCAAGTCTCTAATTTCACACGCAATCAAAGATCTGATTTAGGGAAAAACAATCCAACCAACCAAAGACAAAAAAAAACCCAGAGCAAGAAAAAAAATGTTGGATATGGAGATTTCTATGTTCATAGGTTCTATGTGGAGGAGTCTGAAGAACGGATACTCTCCATGACATTGCCCTCACAGAATCACAGAATGATATGAGGTTGGAAGGGACCTCCAGAGATCATCTAGTCCAACCCCCCTGCCAAAGCAGGTCCTCCTAGAGCAGGTTGTACAGGAACATGTCCAGGTGGCTTTGGAATGTCTCCAGAAACAGAGATTCCACCACCTCTCTGGGCAGCCTCTGCCACGGCTCTGCCACCCTCAAAGTGAAGAAGTTCCTCCTCATGCTTAGATGGAGCTTCTTGCATACAAGTTTCTTGCATACAAGTTTTAAATAACTAGGGCGCCTTTCACTGACGGGGTTAAACTTTCACCCGGCTGCAAAGGCGTGGCTTGAAGAGACACCTTGGGGTCGAGCCCGGGAGCTGAGGGGGGTCCTGGGGGCCCTGCGCCCCTGCCAAGGCGGGGCTGCGAGAGCAGGAACCCCTCAGGGCCGGGCCCGGAGGCCTCCCCGCCCGCCCCCGCCCTCCCGTAGCCATGGCAACGGCGGAGGCGGCCGGGCCNAGCCTGGGCCTGGGGGGCTCTCAGGGGAGCCTGGGCCTGGGGGGCTCTCAGGGGAGCCTGGGCCTGGGGGGCTCTCAGGGGAGCCTGGGCCTGGGGGGCTCTCAGGGGAGCCTGGGCCTGGGGGGCTCTCAGGGGAGCCTGGGCCTGGGGGGCTCTCAGGGGAGCCTGGGCCTGGGGGGCTCTCAGGGGAGCCTGGGCCTGGGGGGCTCTCAGGGGAGCCTGGGCCTGGGGGGCTCTCAGGGGAGCCTGGGCCTGGGGGGCTCTCAGGGGAGCCTGGGCCTGGGGGGCTCTCAGGGGAGCCTGGGCCTGGGGGGCTCTCAGGGGAGCCTGGGCCTGGGGGGCTCTCAGGGGAGCCTGGGCCTGGGGGGCTCTCAGGGGAGCCTGGGCCTGGGGGGCTCTCAGGGGAGCCTGGGCCTGGGGGGCTCTCAGGGGAGCCTGGGCCTGGGGGGCTCTCAGGGGAGCCTGGGCCTGGGGGGCTCTCAGGGGAGCCTGGGCCTGGGGGGCTCTCAGGGGAGCCTGGGCCTGGGGGGCTCTCAGGGGAGCCTGGGCCTGGGGGGCTCTCAGGGGAGCCTGGGCCTGGGGGGCTCTCAGGGGAGCCTGGGCCTGGGGGGCTCTCAGGGGAGCCTGGGCCTGGGGGGCTCTCAGGGGAGCCTGGGCCTGGGGGGCTCTCAGGGGAGCCTGGGCCTGGGGGGCTCTCAGGGGAGCCTGGGCCTGGGGGGCTCTCAGGGGAGCCTGGGCCTGGGGGGCTCTCAGGGGAGCCTGGGCCTGGGGGGCTCTCAGGGGAGCCTGGGCCTGGGGGTTCCCTCAGCCTCGCCTGCCTTTAGCTGTTCCCTCAAGTGTGGGGAACTGGGCCCGGGCTGTTGGGCTGCGCTGCGGTGGCAACGGGTGAGGCGGAGAACGGGGAGAGGGGACCCTCGGCCTCAGTGAGCAAGGCTGGAAGGCCGGGGATGCCAAGGGGCACACCTAAAACCCCTGAAAGCTTAGAATCCTCCCAGAAACGCGGCCTTAAATTGGCCAGTTTGCAACCATGCATGCATATGGGTTTGTAAGGCGTGTGGTGTTGCTGTGGGGGGTGTTTCAGGCCGCCCGAGTCGGTTGCTTCGTTTTGGAGGCCTAAATTTCTGTGCCAGTTAGAGTCCGCTTTTTTTCTTGCCCGAAACTGGTGTTCGTGGGCGATAGTGGATTTTACCCTGTGTGTGGAACATCAGTTAGCATTTGGATGTGGAGCCGTGTGGTGTTTTTTTTGGTTTGGTGGGATTTTAATGCAAGCAGAGTTGAAAAATAAAAAAGACTCAAAGGCTTTGAAGCTCTTACAAAGTTATTCCACACCCAGATTGAACCGACCATGCTTGCGCTCTGTTCCCATGAATAATTGTAGGGGCACTTGTCATTCATGATAAGAACAGGCATAAACATGCAAAAGTGTTCGCAGGAGCCAACTCCAGCTCTTGGAAAATACCTAAAATATTTTTAGATCTGAACTGGTTTACATATATTAAGTATTGCTAAGAATAATTCAGTGCTGCGCTGTAATGTCAAAAATCCTACACAACTGCATCAGGTCAGATCCTTTGAGAGGATGTTACGCTTTCAAGTTGTATCTCAGTGTCAGTTCCAGACTTTGGAGACAGTGACGGATGTCTGATATCAAAGTAGAGTTTGAATTCTAATGCTACATAGGAATATGAAATTCAAAGCAAAAACTAGTATCTTGTACATCCATTTTTTCTGCTCTGTTATGTAGCAAGAAGGCAACTTGACTAAAAATGTATCCTTTTTCTGGCTATTCTTATTCTTGATTCTCAAAATATTCTGGCAGACAATCAGAATTCCTGTGCTGATTGTTGATCATAAATTGAGAATAAATGGGATGCAAGATCTAAATTTCATTCAGGTTGCAGGAAGCTTTGCGTGAATGGCTCCTGTTTAAAATTAGTTCAAAGGTAGGAAAGAATGAATGTGTCCATTTACATGAGAAGCTATTTTTTGTCTGCATAGGAGGTTATCATAGAGTCAGTAGTACGTGAATGGACAGTCCTGTGTCTAGTTTCACAGACACACAGGAGGAATCCTTAAAGATGACAGGGATTAGCACAGTCAGAGATACTAATTCCTTACGGTGAGCTAACCTAGAAGTCTGTGTGTCTGAGCAAACTTGGCAGGACAGCCATTGGATTGCTTGCAGACTGTTTACGAAAGAGGTACAACCCATCCTATTTGTGGTTTCTCTGTAAGACACTTGTATCCGTGCACCCTCTCTCTGCAACGTGAATCCAGAGGAGGTGGGATACCCTGTCTCATGTCCTAGTGTACTCCGTACAAACTTTCTTGTTCAGATCTGGCCATGTCATTGTAAAGAAAGTAAAATTTTATACTTGTTTTGTATCAGGGTTTTTGTTTTGTCTAGTGAGAATTGAAAAAGAAAAAAAAATAATTTTTTAATATATTAGGCTATATAGGATTTGCATGTAGGTATTTTTGAAGTTCAAATAAGGCTGTGATTTTTTTTTCCCCATAAAAATATTGAAGAATTAAACCTTTCTTTTTTTCCCTAATTCCAGGCATAAGCCTTCTGGGGTTGTTTACTGTAGTCATTTCAGGAGTCAGTGAATATAGTCACAGATATATAGTATGACCTCAAATAATCTGAATACTGTAATTCTAAACCAGCTTTGTTGTTTAGATCCAGACTTCTGCATTGAGCTGTTTGATTCGCACAGCTGGTGATTGGCACATACCTGAACGCCAATGAAATCATATGCATATTGTTAGTCAGTGGCACACATTTGTGTTGCATCTTACCACAATGGGAAATCATCATTGATGCAGTATGGAGACTGATGTTAAGTTTAAGATTCAAAGGCTTCAGAGATTTTAAACCAAAATTAAAATACTGCACATATTTACAGACAACACCATCTTAGATTTTTCCTGCATTGCAGGAAATCTTTGCACTAATCTGACTGGAGCTGGAAGGGTCTGAATACACATCTGTGACTTTTCAACTGCTGTTTTTTCCTTTGTATTCCTTCATTTGCCACTTCAGCAAACAGCTTTTGAAAGTCAAGCATTAGTTTGGTAATACCAAATCGATTTTTCAGAAGCTGAAGTTATCTTTGACCAGCAGGGAAGCTGGAAAAGAATCTATTTGTATCTTGAAAGAAGGAAGGGCAGTTAGAAGTTCTATTTGAAACATAATAGTACTAGGGAAAAAGACTAGGGAAGACGTGGGCCCTCTCTGGAAGGAAACAGGAGACTTGGTCACCCAGGATATGGAAAAGGTTGAGGTACTGAATGACTTTTTTGCCTTGGTCTTTACCAGCAAGGGCTCTAACCATACTGTCCCAGTCGCAGGAGGCAAAAACAGGGGCTATGAGAACGAAGAACTGCCCACTATAGGAGAAGATTAGATTTGAAACCACCTAAGGAACCTGAAGGTACACAAGTCCATGGGACCTGATAAAAATCATCCATGGGTCCTGAGGGAACTGGCAGATGAAGTTGCTAAGCTGCCTTCTGTTATATTTGAGGAGCCGTGGTACTCTGGTGAAGTTCCCACTGACTAGAAAAGGGAAAGCGTAGCTCCCAGTTCAAAAATGTGGAAAAAGGAATACCTGGGAACTACAGGCCAGTCAGTCTCTCTTTGCCCAGCAAGGTCATGGAGCAGATCCTCCTGGAATCTCTGCTAAGACACATGGAAAATAGTGAGGTGATTGGTGACAGCCAACATGGTTTCACCAAGGGCAAGTCATGCCCGACAAACTTGGTAGCCTTCTGTGACAGGGTTATAACATTCATAGATAATGTGAGAGCAACAGAAATCATTTACCTGGATTTATGCAAAGCTGTTGACAGTGTCCCACATGACATCCTGGTCTCTAAATTGGAAAGACATGAATTTGATGGGTGGACCACTTGGTGGATAAGGAATTGGCTGGATGCCTGCACTTGAAGGGTTATGGTCAATGACTCAATGTCCAAGTGGTGGCCAGTGACAAGTGGTATTCCTCAGGGGTCAATACTGGGACTGGAGCTGTTTAACATCTTTGTTGGGGGCACAGACAGTGGGATCAAGTGCACCCTCGGCAAGTTTGCTGACAAGACCAAGCTGCGTGGCACAGTGGACACGCTGGAGGGAAGGGGTGCCACCCAGAGGGACCTGGACAGGCTTGAGAGGTGGGCCTGTGCAAACCTCGTGGAGTGGCCAGGCCAAGTGCAGGGTCCTGCACCTGGGTCATGGCAGTTCCAGGCACAAATATGGGCTGGGCAGAGAATGGCTGGAGAGCCGCCCTGAGAAGGACTTGGAGGAGAAGGAATTGGTCTGAAATTGGGAAATGTTAATCACCATCCTTAACTTTTTACCAAATTGAAACCTTGGCTCAGTAAATCACTTAAGCCTGTTCTTAATTTGACCATTAATCAAATAGTCTATTAAATGAGTTTTAGTCCCTTAATGTGACTAATCCCATCTCAGTTTATCAAATAATTTAAATTTGTAATGGGATTTAAGTACCTGATTGGTCCCATTGCATTGAAGATTTCTTGCATGCTTCAAGTGAGATACGTGCTGAAGTAAACAGGATTCAAATCATTAACGCTGCTGGGTGGTTTGCTCCTGCAACCTTTGCTGGAGCACAGTGGGTCGAGGTTTCCCTGCTCTCCGTTCTGGACGAGGCCAGCTGTGCGTTGGAGTTTTGCTAATGGATTTTCAGTTAGAAATATGACAGGGTGGAAGTTAGTAACACTAATGGGGGGTGGGGGCGCTTCCTTGTATGCTCAGGTTATACCAACAAAAGGGATTTTTTATCAATACATATAGAAGAATCTAAATATACTGTGTTTACATTTAGACTTGTAGTTTATCTGTTGGTTGCTTTGCCACTAGGTATTGAAACACCTTCAAAATGCATGTTCACGGAATGACATAATGTTGAGTGTCTTGTAGCAGTAGAAGCCAGCACATACATTTGTCGTGGAGGACGTGCCCGTGAGCTGGTGTTCTAGCACCATTCCCACGGGATAATTGTTCCAGCACATGGTAGCCTGTGCTCCTGGATTACTCTGTGCTTTTTTTAGGCAGGTGCAATTGGCGGTGAACTCAGGTTAGTAACCTTTTAAGCCAGAAGTTTCTAAACTGTGATGTGAGTATTGATAGTTTTACACATATCGCTCAAATATAGCACACAGTCACTTCTGGGACACTAGCCCTCCCACACCTTTCTACAAAACAGGAAACGGCTGGCGCCACTACTCTTAAATTTGTCAGAGGACAGTTTGGCTCTTGAAACTGAAATAGTATTTTTTTTTATTATTTATA
This sequence comes from Pedionomus torquatus, assembly GCA_013398155.1. Taxonomy (NCBI): domain Eukaryota; kingdom Metazoa; phylum Chordata; class Aves; order Charadriiformes; family Pedionomidae; genus Pedionomus; species Pedionomus torquatus. The sequence goes on from VZRU01002983.1 coordinate 174,497, forward strand.
CAAAATACTATTAGATTATTAGTTGTGAAGGACAGAGAGACCTAACTCTTAGGCATTAGGAGTAGGTGTAAAGAAGAGCTTTTGTGTAATCCAGCACAGTAAGTATAAATAGTGCCCATCTAATTAGTGGCTTAGAAGATTATGTATGGTGCATGTCAGAGAGTGAAGTGTTGTATCACTTTGATCATATTTTGCCTCTGACACAAATGTTCCCATGCAAAATTCAGATAGAACATTTGGGACTTTAATTCAAAATTGGGGTATTGTAGCTTCTTTGGGCTTCGTTCATCAAGTTTTGCTTCAGAAAATTTAGAAAATAGCAATCAGAGGTGGTGTATTCTGCCATTTCTTTAAGAAATTTTAAGTGTGAGTCTCCTAAAGCTGGCTTCGCATCTATGATTTTTACACTCTCAATTTACAGGAGTTTTGTTGTCACTGAAACAAATGGGTCCAAGAGGCTTCTGTTTCGCTTCTGCGAACAGGAAAAAATTAGAGATGTGATTATGAAGCACGCAGTTTTGCCCCACTGTAACTTTCAGATGAAATGGAATACTATCTGCATTCAGTAATCAGCTAAATCTAAAGGCATGTTTGAAGGTCTGTTGTGATTGCATCGGTGCTGCAGAAAAGCAGTGGGGACTTTTAATGTTTTAACCCATACTCTTAAGGAAGGAGTCTGTGGGTGGGTCAGTGCTCTCTGCTGCCTGTTCCTCCTTCCCATTCTACATTTATTAGCCTAAAAGAAGGAGTCTTAGTGGTACAAATGTCAGTGGCTGGGTAGGAGAAAACTCAAGAATTAACATGAATTTTTTAGAGAAAGTCATTCTGTTCTACATTTGTTCTCAGATATGCAACTAGAGGATAATAACTAGTCAGCCAGGGCGAAGCAACCGGAGAAGCTTAAAGTAGATGACCAATTTTAACACTGACAGCATGTCCTCAGCCACAGCTGGGCATATTAGAGTGAGGTGGGGAATGGCTGCAGGTAAGGAAAGGTAGCAAGTTGGGGAAATTGAATAGAATTTAGGGGATATGGTAGGAAGATGTAAGCCACATCGGTAGGGAAAGCAATCTGTATTACTAATAGTAATAATAAAATAGTATTACTAATAGAGCAACTTATTCTTTTTTCTTGAGTTATATCATCATGCTAATATGAAAGAAAAATAGTTTCTTATTTAAATAAACTAAGTCTGAATCCAGTGTGCATTGTCGTAACCAGGTTAATCTCTCAATGTACTTTAAGTTAGCAGTGTTCACTCTGTGTATTTCTGTGTTGTATTCATGTGCACAATTTATGCAACATAAAGAGTTAATGGGTACTTTGATTTAAAAATTCTCATAGTGCCAAAAAAAGAGGAGCCTATATTCCAGATCCTGATTTTATTCCTTTAAATATGATTCTTTTAGACGTCTTAGATTAGATGCTTGAAGAAGTCCCCATCGCTACACTGAAGTCGTTTATGATTTCACAGAGAAAACACTTTGCAGAACCTTCAAAGGTCATCTAGTCCCATCTCCCCACAGTTGCAGGGACACCCCCAACTTAGACCAGGTTGCCCAGGGCCTCATTGAGTCTCACCTTGAATATCTCCAGGGAAGGGACCTCAACCACCTTCCTGGGCAACCTGTTCCAGTGTTCCACCACCCTCAGAGGAGAGAACTTGTTGCCAATATCCAATCTAAAATCTGCTCCCAGCCCCTCCCCAGCCTTCCCATAGCCCCCTTCAGGTACTGGAAGGCTGCTATTGGGTCTCCCCACAGCCTCTTCTTCTCCAGGCTGAACAACCCCAGCTCCCTCAGCCTGTCCTACTAGCAGAGGTGCTTCAGCCCTCTGATAATTTTCATGGCCCTCCTCTGGACCCGCTCCATCAGGTCCATATCCTTCCTATATTGAGGGCTATATTTGTATATATATCTATGTACATACATGTATATATGTATATATAGAGAAGTATAAATTCAGTGTGTATATATATGTATTGAAGTACAGGTATGTTATAAAAATAGTCCGTCTAATACTTGTGTTTAAAGTCCTTTCTATGAGAACATTGTAATGAAAGACTGGGCTTCTTTCCAGTACATAATCACATTCCAAATCTGAAATGGCTTTGTAGAAAAATAATTTCCATGGCTTTTCCATTACCCACTAACAACTTGGAAACAAAGTATCAAATAGAAACCACCAATTTCCATCCTTTTTAAGAGTGTAAAATTAGAAATAAAGATAGGATGCATTTTAAATGAAAATGAAAAGATAGTTTCAACAAAATATCTGCAAAATCTGTTTGGAGTAACATAATTATTACTTACCTTAGATACCAGCTGGAAAGAATTACAGAGGAAGGGTTTTTTTTAATTTTTTTCTTTTCTTTGTTGTGTAGTGTCACACACTTGCAGGGAAAGCTTACAACAAGCAAATAGAAACAATAAGAGATCTAATTAATTTTTAGAAATATTTGTTTTCTCTCTGTACTTTAGGAACTCTAGGAAAACACACACTGTTAGAATCCTGATTTCATATTCAGTGTGGAAAGCCCACTTATGTCTGTAAGGAAACGTATAGTTAGATCACATAGTTACATGTATAGTATGTCAAAAATAGGAGTCCATTATATGTCTCTGTTTCTAAGGTTTAAATGTCAGAAAAATAATTTCTTAAACTAAATGAAATTATCTTAAAGGGTTTCCAGTCCAGTTCTGGAAATATATTTACATAGATGTTCAATTTGTGGCTGGAAGGGATTTTTTTTATTGTAAGAAGGGGGAAACATGCATTGTAGGAAACCTAATTATTGCAAAAGCTGCTATAATACTGCAAGTTCTGGGATCAGTTCTCCTACCTTTGGTTCAGACAAGTGTTCTTATTCTCTATTAATTTATTATTCAAGAACCATCAAATTGGTAGAAAGTTTTTCCACTGAGGAATTCTCTCACACATGCATGGGTTTGAAAAAAAGACACGAAGTAGCCAGAACACAGACCGCTCTGCTCACAGGCCTAAATCAATGCAGCTGCCATCGCTCCTGTAGCCATCCAGGTGCTCCAGTTTCTTTGCTTTGTAATGACCAGCCTTTCCTTGGATGTGTAATTTGCTGAAAACCCCACCTTCTTCAAAATACTCTTTGCATACCTGAGCCTTAGTGTCTGCTATTGTGCAAATAACTATGAAAACATAGACTGATTCTAAGCAAGGACCTGTTCAAGTCAGTAAACAACCAGAAATTTTAGTTGTGAAAGCTTGGATATTAACACTTCCTACCTCACCTGTTTTTTAGCAGCAGTGAAATGTATCTGCATACCAAATCCTCCAGTTTCACCTCTCCTCTGACATTAGCAATGTACATCTTCATTGTAAAGATTTGACACTGTAAAAAGCGTTTTTTGAGTTTCAAACTGAAGATATAGGGAGGTATTGTAAGTTGAATTCTGTGTAGAAATTATATATTTGATGAAACACCTAGGTGAAACAGGCTGGGATCCAAAGAAAACAACAGCTTGCTTATTCTTTGCCTCTTCTGTTTGCAATAGTGCTAAGCGTTATTTCAGCCACATTACTGTCTTTGACCTGTTTTCTGTGATAAATTTTGCTCGTGGTCTGTGAAAATGGGTGGTTCACAGAGACAGCCTCAAATGCCCTCGCTGATGAACAAGTTACAAAAATATCTCAGTCCCGTTATCTTGCAGGAGAGTCAGGGAGTGTAGGAGCGAGCACCACGGGAGGCTTCATCACAACTTCTGCTGTTTATGGAAGTATTTTTAAGTTAAAGACAGTTGTGTTCTTTAATTGAAGCTAGAAGAAAGTGCACATTTTGCCAGGATAGAGCCCCCAAAATCCAATTAGATATCAAAAAGAAAGCTGTTCAACATAAACTCTGCAATTAGCAGGAGCTTGGTTGTAAATCCAGCTGGCCGGATTGGGGACTTGAAACTTTTCCTTGGTGACACAGAAGTTAGAGGATGCAGGAGGAACTGAGGTTTGGGAACACAGCACAGGGGACACGAGTGCTGGCACAAAGACCCTGACTTCTTGACAAATGGTGGTGTGTTTCCAGTGCCTTTGGGATGTCTGCAAATTGGGGATTTCTGCGTGGATTGGGAGCAATTTCTGTGCTGTCCATGTGTCCATAAGCAAAATAGAGGAGACTGAAATATTTCTCCCTGTTGACCCTTTCTGACAATTTTTCTTGCCTATAAAAAAATGATGCTGGATGGGCAGGGAAAGATGGCTTTTTTTTTTCCTTCCCTAAGCCAGAGTAACTGTAAAAGACAAAACCAGTAGCTGGTAGGTTTTTCAAAAGAGTTTATCCGTGTGCCATCTGCTGGTGATGCAAATCAAGTGAATGTTTCGAAATCGTCTGGTTTTCCTGTAGCGCTGAACAGGCACTTCTCCAGCTGAAGACAGTAAAAGCAACAGGTTTCTGAGCATCTCAGATTATCTTTAACTCAGGGCAAAGTCATTTAGGTCACCTGAAGAGAATCAGCTGTAGTTGCAAAAATGTCTCTGCTATTTTAAGATGCCCGTGCTTACCTTTCTATGATTCTGTCACATAAAAATGAGTTAGAGATGGTGGTGTAAGTCTTTATCTATCAGTACCACACATGTCTCCTTCTGGAATTATAACCTAGCTCTGAACTACAGAAAATACTGGAATAGTTAGGTTATTTTGAGCAACTGTAAATGAAGCCATTCTGATTCTCAGGTGTTTGCTATAACCTAGATTTCTGGCATGTACATAGGGTGGTTTTTTGTATCATTAGGACAAACTTTTGTCAACTGAAATGTTAAAATTTAACACTAAAGTCCCCCAAAAGACTTGCATTTGGTGAACACTGTCACTTCAGGAAGTCCTGACTTTTAAGTGTCGGTTTCCAGCTGGACTGTGAATGTGACTCCTATGGATTAGTGAATGGTAGATAAATACTTAAACAGCAAAGCAAGCCATTATTGACAAAGATTTGCAGCCATTATGGAGAGTCATTCTAAATCTAATAAGTTCTTGCTGTATGTTTGCAATTGAAATATTTTAACAAGAATTGAACGTTGTCCCTGTGTATGTTTAAATCACAAATGGAGATGAGGAAGAGTTGTACCACCAGGGAAATTGAAAATGAGCCATTTGGAATTGATACAAATGAGTGAGAATGTTGTTGGCTTTGAAGAAAAGAGTATGAAGATAAAAGAGTTGCAGGTCAGGGCTGAAAAATCTTCAGTACCTTTCCCCCCCGCCCCCCGCCATCCTATTTATCCTGTTCCTACTGTTGATCTGGGAACTTCATGGCAAAGTTATTGCAGACGCCCCCTCTAGTACTGTAAAGCCACAGAAGCCCATAAAATGTAAAGGCTGCCTTTTCTAAGTGTGAAATCCTCATGCTAAGTCAAATTTGCCTTGATATTTGTTGCGCTTTGTAATAGTGGGGAATTGAGTTTATTGATCCAGATGTAGTGTAATTTCACAACAGGGTCCCAAGAAAGTACTCTGCAAACTTCCAGGTATGCTAGTCATTTTAACTTTGTTTACTCATTTTGTTGCTTCCCAAACTAATTCTAGTCACTTGACATTTGTACAGTCCTTCTATAAGGACTTTGTGAAATTATACTAAAACATTATTAAATAAGCCATTTGTTTTGCTGCAATCTCTATTAATTAATAGTCAGGCAGCGTGTTAACCATCTCGTTCAGTGTGCTGTTGCACTTAGAGCTGCGGAATGTAGTAGTTACCTAAGTAATTGCAGTAGTGCTGTAATAGTCATTATATCACAGTGGGAAATTGGAGAAAAAAAGCAACTGGAAAGCCAGGTGCTGGGAATGCAGGAGGTAAGAAGCCACAAGAGGTAGAATTAAGGGTCTTTTAATACATGCAGAACAGCTTCTTGCACTACCCAGTCAGTTTGTAACGATGTCAACCTTTGTTCACCCAGCTGAAGGCCACTGAGAAGTGACTCCCACTCATCTTGGGCAGGTCCAGCTTCCTCCATCTGCTGAAGGGTGCGAAACTGGAGGTGGCCAGTAGGTGTGGAGCAGTAGAGTTACTGCTCCAGAGCTGGAGTGCCTCTGATTGCTAGGAAACGGTGGCAGGTTGCTGCTTACAGGCTCTTGAATTGACAGATGAGAAGTAGGATGGGAATGAGAAGACAATATGGACCTTGACAGTAATAATAAATTCGTAGAAGTTGGCTGCATGGTGTTATCGTTGATGTAAATAGTAGTATATTTACTCTGTTAAAGAAATCTTGCTTGTTTGCTTTACGTTTTCAGCAGGATCTTGGAAACCTTAAAGGAATGCTTTGTATATACTAGTATTTGTAGTAATAGGATATCACCTGTTAAAATTTGCTTTAAAAATGGTGCAGATTTTGAAGTGGTAGGTTGCGTTACAGATGGTGGTTGTGAGCCTGAGAGTACGGCGTTAATTTTCAAGGTGGAGATGTAGAGCTTTGAATTCATACTGCTTCGTTGTTCAGAACAACTGGTTGTTTTAAGTTTTGTCAGCATCTACACTTGTCTGTAGAGTTCCCAGTCTGTCAAACTGTCAGAAGATTGAAGGGCAAACCAATTTGCGATTATATTAACAGTAGATTTTTGGAAGTAGTGTGTTCTCATTGATAGGATGATTTTCACACAACCGTAATTCCTTCTGTTAAACTTCCATTTTAGTATAATACTAACCACAATCATTGCCTACATACAGAATATTTTTCACATTACTCATTTGATGTAACGATAAAATTTAAAAACTTTAATAGGAGGTTTGCATGGGTGCAAAACTGGCCATCTCTGCATGAAGCTTAATGACCACTGTGAAGTTCAGTTGCTTCTGCTGCTCAGCTCCCTGAACCAGTGGAAGTACTACCGTATCACCTCAGTGTTTAGATTAAGTCACTTAACTACACTGTTAAACTTCAGTAACAGCATAACATTTCAAAAAGATGAGTTTTGTCCTCTATGAAAAAGGTCCACTACAGTCATTCATGAGGGGGTGGGAAGATTTTCAGCTTTAGAACTGTTAGAACGGGTCCAACGGAGGGCCACAAAGATGATTAGAGGGATGGAGCACCTCTCCTGTGAAGACAGGCTGAGAGAGCTGGGGCTGTTCAGCCTGGAAAAGAGAAGGCTCCAGGGAGACCTTAGAGCAGCCTTCCAGTATCTGAAGGGAGCTACAGGAGAGCAGGAGAGGGACTCTTTGTCAGGAAGCGTAGTGATAGGACAAGGGGTAATGGTTTTAAACTGGAAGAGGGGAGATTTAGATTGGATATTAGGAAAAAATTGTCTACTGTGAGGGTGGTGAGGCACTGGCACAGGCTGCCCAGGGAGGTTGTGGATGCCCCATCCCTGGAAGTATTTAAGACCAGGCTTGAGAGGGCTTTGAGCAACCTGTTCTAGTGGGAGGTGTCCTTGCCCATGGCAGGGGGGTTGGGACACGATGATCTTCAAGGTCCTTTCCACCTCTAACCATTCTATGATTCTATGATTTATCTTGTCTGTCAAAATACACATTTTCTTGTTTCTAACGTTTTGTTTTGTTTCACACTTTATTGAAGTGAGTGAATACCCAGCTGTTGGCATTCCCAGATGTGGCCCAGCAAGTCCATTTAAAGGACACTTGAGTACTAAGAGTAATGGTGAGTAAGACGTGCTTTCATCACAAGGTTGAGGTGCTTCCTTTTCTGTCAATTCATTGATATTATGATTAAAATGTTTTTTATAATTGCAACCTTTGCATTGAGCTCAATTGGTGAAGTTTAAAAGTACTTAGATTTATTGTTCATTACTGAAAATCCTTTTGAGAAGTGAGTTTTGCCTTGCCTGTACTGCTAGCTAGAAATAGTTAGCAAGATAACCAGATATGTAGAGATGTCCCATCTACATTAGCTGGAATATAGATATGGTTACTGCTTTAAAGAACCCTCAAGGTTAAACATACTTCCTTACAGTCAGCAGTTTACACGAGCTGGTACGTGTTTGTGTGCCGTACTGCCACCTCTTTTTCAAAAGAGCATAGAATGGAGAAACGGGTAGTTTCCGTGCTCACGCTTTCACAGTCCAACTTCAGCCACTTCTGTGGCTATTGATTGGCTTAATGGCTCATTGGGGGAAGAAACCAGAGAGAAGGATTTCATCTGATAGTAGCTGCTAAAGAAAAACCACTGCCATTGGGTAAAGAAGTTAAGCACACAGTAATTTAAAGTTTGTGGCTTTGAAGCACGGTTAATAACTGTTCAAAACTGTAGAGTTCTTGTGCTTGCCTTTTTAATGTTTAAATGTATTTTAATCTTAACAGCTTTCTGCATTGACTCCTCCCGAAGTCTAACTAGCCAGTACCTGATCAGAGATCACATGGTGTTTCATTATAACAAAATCCTCTCAGCCAAAGGTAAAAATGTGCATATATGAATGAACTTTCTCCTCTCTTCTTTCAGAATAGGCTTGTATCAAAGGAATGAATTGTGTTGGAGGAAGTATAGTTTTCTTCCTGTTTCATGCTCTAATGACAGCAAGGAGATATGGCTGCTACTACATTTGTATTATTGGAATGGCTAGATTTCTATGAAAACATTTTCCTTTAAGTGCTACCAAAGATACTACTTCAATTTTAGGATATTTTGTGCCGAATTCTCTTCATTCTGCTGTTGATGAAATAATGAATTATGAAGTAATACGCTTAACTGAAAATCACAGTCACAGTAGCAGGCGTAAAGAATTTATTTTGGGAATGAACACAGAACATTTTGAGTTAAACTCAGACCACGGTGTCTTTTTTTTTTCTTTTTTTGATATTGAAAAATGGTCATTATCATTTGCTTATATTTCAGTCAATGGCACTAGGTAGTTTTAAGGACTTTGAAAATTGCCCTATGTATTTACAAATGAGAAAATCACATTACTAGTCTGTATTATTGAGCACTAGATATGTATATGATTTTTTTCATATATTTTACTTATATTATTGAAAAAATCATATATACGATTTTTTTCATTTATTTCACTTATATTTATGAAAAGGCAGATATTATGAAATCTGGAACTTAAAAGCCTGTTGGATTTGTACAGGTTTGTGTGTTCCTTAATTGTGGTGAGATCTTGATCAAAAATTTTTCAGATTTAGAAATGTCTTCACTCCACTATGAACTGACACTACCCAGTTGTCAGTGCTATAATTGAAAATGAACTGTATTACAGTCAAAGTTACTTATTCAAGGTCATGTAAGGAATATGAAGTACTGTGTTTTAAAAAGTTAATGTTTTGCACAGAGCTAAGAAAAGCCTATGGGTAGTTGTTAATGTTGTTTACAGTTCACAGCTTATATTCTTTCTTCATGGCATAAATTTGTCTTGGGGATCTCAGTCCTAGAGCTGTCAGTGGCAGGGTTTGGCAGGATGTCCTGCGTATTTAAATTAAATCCTTAAAAGGTTGAAGCATCTGAGTTACAAGAAAAACGGGTTTTGAATGCCTCCCAAAACATTGTGTGCTCTTTTCCTAGGTCTTTTCAGAAATAGGGTCATTTAAATGATTATTCTTCCTTCAAATAAATATTTCACTTTAATGTCTTTATCCCAAAAATTCTTATTATATTAATATCAGTCTAATACTTTAAATACACAGTAACTACCATATTTTAAAATAGAGGAAAACTGCTGTGTTCTAATTAAATTAGTCTTCGTTCTGTTACCACTTTTTTCTAGCCACCACAAATACTAAATAAATACTGAATCACTCTCATTTATTTTTTCAGCAGCTGTAGACTGTTCAGTGCCCAAAAGTAGGTTGACCAGCATCAAACGTAAGTATTTGTGATACGTTAATTCTGCAAAAACTTATGTAAAACTAAAGAAAATAAAAGAGCCAGTAGAATAGAAGAGTAATAATAGAATATAACTCTTAATAGAGCACTCATGTATCTCCTTGCTTCTTCAGCTTTTCATAAACTGTTCCAGCTATTTGTAAGACCCTGCAGTGAATGTAATGCGGGTGAGATGGACCTAGACTGTTCTAGTGATTAGCTGGGCTTAAGATCACAATTAATTTTGCTTAGGATTCTTTTCATCCACACAGTTAATGGAGCACATAAAGAGAATTTCAGCATTTTCTCTCTCCTTTCTTATGATACAATGTGAGCTTGAACTTGAAGAAAGCTTATTAGTACAAGGTCAAGAGGAATTTTGGGTATGTGGGCACCTGGGGACCAGGACTGAAACTTTTCATCCCATTTCTCAGAAAACATAGCCAGTTAAAAAGAGCAGAGCCCCGCGGCCTGGATTAAACTGCAGTGACTTTTTCTGGGAGTTGTCTCATTTCTTAATGCTCTTTAAAGATACCAGTACCTAGGCTTGTTTGGTAGTGCTAGCTGAAAACCAGTACTTTCAAATCATTGATCTATGGAATATTAAATCAAGTGTATTAGTCATAGGGGATAAATAGCAGCTGCTTGTTAAAATAACAAAGGTGTATTTCTGTTGTCTATCTGTCTCTTTCAGTAATGCAATTAGAGGAGGTTCTTTTTTCTCCAGTAGTTACAACTGCTGAGGTACGGGAAAAAAATTAAAGAATTCTTGTAGGATGGAAAGATAAATCTTCTGCGAACAGAATGCTTTGTGACAAAGACTCAATTTCATTAGAATTTTTTCAGTACTTCCGCATAATGGGTTGAGACAGAATGAAGCAATAAACTACAGTAGGATCAAAGATGCTGTGTGTTGACTTGCCTTTTCCTACTTTCAAAAGGTGCAGTGCAAGCAGGAACAGTATTGCAGGGGCATCTAGGGTCTTCAGATTGCAGGAGGACTTTCAGATCACCTGTTCTGCAGCAAGAAAGGTTTTTCTTCTCATGCTCTAGCTCTACCAAGATTTGCTTTGAAACATACAGGGTTGGCTTAAGAAGAAAATTTACACCTGCATATTTGTGTAATAAAACCCGCATGTAGCCTTTCTTTCTGCATCTGCTAGATTCTTTCTTAGGTTCCCTAATTACAATTACTCTTCCATACCTTTTCAGGTCTTGGGTCTATCTCTACACCAACAATCGCCCGTTTATTTTACAGTCTGCTGTCTTTACAGATGAAATGCCTCTGAGCTGATAACTTGTGTGTTTCACACCAGAATGAGTTTCCCTGAATAATGAGTTCATTTTGGGAGACAGCAACAGTGCCTTAACCTTAAGCGATAATTGTCATGACGCTGGCAGGTGTGCTCTGTAGTGAGAAAATTTCCATTTCAGATGGCAAGGCTTTGTGCAATATGCTCCTCTTTCAGTTCATCTTACTCAGATGGGCATCTGACTATGTAACTCTGTCCTGATCACAGTCTGAACTTTAATCTCCTATATAGGGTGTGACGGAAACATTTCACCTCTATTGCTGCTTTTGTTTTTACCCATCTGTTTGATAAAATTGGTACACTAAATCCTCGCTAAATTGCTCTTTCACCTGTTTTCAAACAGGGCTGGAAAATGCTGCTGCTGTGTTATATCTTACCGGAACATGCATACAACCAACACAGCCTTACAAGATGTTTCTTGTTCACAAAAGAGAAAAACCTAAAGCTGGCAGAAAAAAAATAAATAAAGCCTTTGATTTTAAAAAAAATAAATCCTCAATTTACCTACTGTTATTCTAGCCTAAGGCTTGGGAGTGCTAGCTGCTACTTAATTGAAATTGATTATATTCCCAAAAATAGAGCTAGCTCATAAAGTGAAGCAGAGCATCATAACTCCAGGATTGGGATCCTAGTCAGTAGCACAGGATTCATTTGGAAGAAATGTTTGACTGACTTCTCAGTCTCCCAGAGCTGAGTATCCAGTGTGATTAGAGCTTTTTATCATTATATTTACCTAAGTTCTAAAATATGGCTTGTTTGCTTGGTGTTGTGCACTGAGGGGAACTGTGCAATTATAAAGCGACAATGAATTTTCCATTTTTTAAGATCTCTTTAACAAAGCAATAAATAATGTTGTATTTTATTTCCTTAAAAGTGGCTTCTCAGGGCAGTATTATTTCTCTGCCCCGGCTTTCAGGTTTTATTTTGTGAAGTGCTTCATGCTCTCTTAAAAAGGAGAGTGCCAAGTGAAAGAAAAGTAATAAAGCAAACTTATGTAAACAGTATCTTTTTATTAGAATATTCCTCAATGTAGTGTTTTTATTTTACAATGCCAAAAAAAGTTACCAATTATATTTTAATTTTAAATTGTCTGCCTGAAATGCTACAAGCACTTCTTTTTCTTGTAGTAGAAGATTCCTCTCACTCTTGCAGAAAATAGAGGGGCAAGATTTTTGCCAGTTCAAACACTGTTAGGATTAGAACTGAATTTACTTCAAAGCATTTATCCTGGTAATTCTGGTTCAAAAGGCAAGTTTTGGATGGTGGGGTATAAGGGGTTTAGATGCCATAGTTGAAATTGTTGGTTTGTGATGGTCAACGGCAAAAGTGCCTCAACTGCAACAGGTCCAGGATTTCTGTCTATGCATTTGTATCAGATACTTAAGATTATCCTTTTGTAATTAAAATCTTTGAGGATTAATACCTTTACTCAATGGGTGCGTGTAACTGATACATTTTTTCTGACCTCATTTCTTCATATGCTTTGTCACCTGACTGAGATCACCTTTTAAACAGAAAAATTATGCCACACGGGTCAAAATTTGTGCAGAGTCAGCAAAGGGATAATTCCACAGGACACATCTACTTTCAAATTCTTCATTATTGATCTTGCTGCCTTCAAGGTACCTAAGACTACTTAGGCGTCCCTTGCACAGTATCTGTGTTTTTCTTATAAATGCTAGGCCTTTAGAATTAAATTTAAAATTACTTAAAGTTACTTCATTCCTAAAAGTAGGGTGCTTGGGTTTTTTTTTTCCCACTGTTCTATGCATTCATTGTTCATCAAGAACTACAGATTTCTGTGCTGCAATAATAGCACGACCAAGTGCTACATGTTCAGGTGTTAAGCTCAGTGCGAGGCATCATTTGTGGCGTCTGTGGAAATCCACTGGAGAATAGTTTTTCTTCCTCTGTCTTTTATGAAGCAGATTATTTGAAGATGACAGCCGATAGCTCAGGCAGGAAGAGTACTGAAAATGTACTAAAGAAGAAAGGGAGGGAAGAGGATTTGTAAAATAATTTCAAGCCAGTTTCTTTTTTCTTGATGGAGATGGGACATGCCATTTGTCCAGGCACAGTTGCAACATCAATATGAGTGAATATCTGGGGCATCCCTGTCGTAGGGGGGTTTACAGCTTTATTCTTCCAGCAGTTCTGTGCCTGTTGTTGCCTCAACTGCAGCATACTAGTACTTTTTTCTTTTTGTATTCCTCGTCGTATTACTTATCACATCCCAAATATGGTTTCCGTTCCGCCTCCATTTCAAAAAAAATTTGGGAAGTGGGGTAAATTTTCAGTTCAAACTGCTGACATTTATTAATAGTGTAGAGTTAAAAAACAGAATTCCTGCAGACAGTGTTAAAAAACACCCCCCGAAAATGCATTTCTTGTACTGCTAAAACAGCAGGTGAGTATTTCCCTTTGGGGTTGTTGCCATGAATCAGTTGGTAGTGTTTAAGAATTAAACCTGATACTGTAGCTGGCATTCTCCCTGGCCAATTGAATGTGTTCTGTCCTTAAAGTGGATTTAGTTTCCACTGTTCTTTTGCTGGTATCTTTGCTGGCAGCGAAGTAGGCAAGCTGCCATGCCACTGGGCTAGCAGTGAGCATGTTCTCGTGTATTAGATCAGCCTTATTGACTTAAAATAGTTGTTAAAATGTGAAACTTCTTGAAACGTGAAACTTCTATGTTCAGAATTAGTCCAAGCATGTTGATTGATACTGGTGGCCATTAGAAGCCTGTGGTTGTGGAATTTGTGCCAGAAAGCTCGACAAAAGCTATGCCAAGTAAGACAGCTGCTGCTACACATGCCTGGTTTCTAACAGTACTAAGTTTTCAACCCATATGTGTAGAGGTTTTTCCATGGGGCATATTGATAGTACAGCCTGAACTCAGTGATTAGTCTGCTTGGGAATGCAGGTCTCTTTTGATACTCAAGGTAGGGAGGGGCAGAAGTAGGAGAAAAAAAGAAGCTATTCTGAGAAATAACCCACCAGAAATCTATTTTAGCCCAACGGAACTGGAATTACTTGGGAAGGGGACTGAGAGATGGGAAGAGACAATAATATAGAGAGATCAGTGATGTTGTTTTTTCTATTCTTGGGCTGCTAGGTTCAAGTAGCCATATCAAGAAATACCTATTCTTATAGAACTCTGTATTTAAATTTTAATCTTTCACGTGATTACATATTTTATGTAGTCTCTATCCACTCTTTATGCTATAAAAGTAGCATATTTTGTTGTTGCTGCTGTTTTACAGGAAGCTTTTCCAAAATCTTCCCATCTTTGATTCTTAACTTTTCTGTTGAGTCTTGTCCTTACATATGTACTTCTGAAAATGAAAGCTATAAGCAGCTAATCTAAGTTCTTTAAAGTCAAACATTCAGTTAATTCTAATGTGTTTTTCAGAGATCAAGTATGTCTTTGGAAAGATGTTCTGGTAGATTTATCAAGCCTGAAGTTTGGGAGAGCAGAAAAGTCTACTGTGTAAAAAATCTTGATGAACCTGTATTTTAACTGTAGTAATTTTACTTCTTACAGAAGTTATTTAATGTAAAGTTTCTTCTACAGAAAGGTCTTCTTTCTTGTTTTATTAGAGGAAATTAATTTTAGATATGCATTCACTACATCAAAAATACATTCTCCACAGTTGTATTTAAGGTGATGCTAGATCACCTAGTCTGACGTCGTAAGGCAAGCAGACCAAAAAAATTCATCTTGTGCATCCAGAACTCAAGAATTGTACTGAACATGGTAAAAAAGGCAAATAAAAAAGAAAGGCCTGCGGTCGTGACCTGTAAAGGTCAAGAAATAGAGAAAACACAGTTTCCTTTTGTAGTTGCTTCTGTCATCAACCATCGTTATTATTTAAAACATGTCCCTGATTTTTAATTGATTTAACCCAGCTTTACCATTTATCCACTGGGAGTGGGGTTGGTTTTTTTACACCTTTTTCCACTGCTGAAGATCACAAAATAGCTGCAGCCTAGAGAGCATAGAGCATAGAGAACAGGAAGAAAATTATGCTTTCTGCATATTCTCAGTATGTTAGCTCAGTGCAATGTCTAAATTGTCCTGGGGGGCTGCCTTAAGTGGACAAAACCCACTGTCCAAGCCCACCTAGAAGCACCTCTCTCTAGGGTATATGAATGGAGGTTTACCTGAGCAGGCTGAGAAGTTTTCTTCAGCGTTGATGCGGCACGTCCCGGTTTCCGTGCTGTGGGCTGCGTACAGGCTACTCCGTTCTTCGTTCGACTGACAGGAGTAACTACGAGATGTCTGTGGGATGAGGACCCTGTAGGAGGAGGAGAGGTGGATGGATTTAGGATAATGCTGTATTTCTAACCCCTCCTGAAATTCCTTTGAAGGATTCACGTCTCACGGTTAGGCTTTATTTCCAAGCTTTAGCAATGGCCAGATTTTGCCATTCGTAGCTTTGCCAAGCAGTATCGTGTTTCTGAAGTATGCGCCCTGATACAAACATTACTTTTTATTTGATACAAGCAAGGTTGTAGCATAAAGCCCTTAATAAATCCCTCACCTTTTTGTTTTTTATGGTGATTCCTCCCTTATTTGATGAAACAGTGGTACTGATAATTGATGTGAAGGACTGCAGAATCGTCTCGTGGAGTTACGAAAGTTAAAATTGCCATGTTGAGAAATTTAGATTTAGACTTAGGAAAAACTCCAACTTCACACCCGATGGCAAAATTCAGTTTGCAGTTGCTGAGATTTCACCCCAGGTGCTTAAATTGTGACGTGCTGGGGATTTGTGGAGAGCTGGGAAGCTGATAGTAAAAAAGATTACAGAAGGAAAAGCTGGCTTGCAAGAAGTAATATCACCAAGTGATATGCTGAACGCTTTCATTATGGTCACTGCAGGCACTTCAGGCTCAGCAGAAATGAGGCTGATGTTTGCGTTGTTTATCTAAGAGAGTTCATATGGGAAATAATAACCAGAAGCGTGTTACTGCAAAAATAGCTGATGGAAAAACACAGTGGAGAAATGCTCAGTGTCGGACAAATCTTTTGAGAGACGTTGTTCTTCACATGGAACTCAATTGAAATCTAACTTAATATTTCATTGTCAGCCATGGATTATTTACATCAAAAATGAAATAACCTGAAGGCTAACTGCCAATTGTACTGCAGCGTGACATTATGATAAATTTAGAGATTGGAAATTCAGAGCAAAGGACAACCACTGACATTCCAAATCGTATCGCTTTATAAGCCCAGAGCTTTCAAGCCGCTTAGGAGTGCGGTATGTATGATTGTTTTGTTTCTTCGGGTTTAATGACATTTATTTTACGACTTTAAGCGTGTGTATAGAAATAATGCTGCAGCCTCCACTCAAGGAAAAAAAGAATCAAGCCTATAGAGGGAGTATTCTAACAGGGAAATAGAATGATGTGATCTCAGCTCTGGAAGTGTGGGGTGCTGTTTGCAAAAGGGGTGTTTGCCGAGGCAAAAGTGTCACTGCGGTGACAGATTGAGGAGCATTTTATAGGTAGCTCTTTAGGGAGAATGCTGTGATTTAACTTCGAACATTCATGGTCTTTGCTGTGCTTCCTCTTGTTAACAACAGAATTTAGAGCACAGATTCCTGGGGTGGGTACGATAAGTTCTGGAGTTTAGTTTTACAGACTCTGAATTTATCTGATACACAAAAATCACTACTTTGTTTATATTCTAATAGATTTTCCTCTTTCTATACTATAAGTTTCTGTGGTGTTTTTGAGCACATTGAGTTAATAAGATGTAATTAATCTTGAAGTCTCTATTAAGGCTTTGAGGGGACTCATGTCTTTATGACTCTCTGACTATTCTTTTATTTCTAAATATTTAGTTTTCCCGTTTTTTAAAAAAAAAGAAAATATACCCAGTGGATTTTGTTTTTCTTTTATTGGTCACAAAATACTTACTGTCTTGAACTTTTCCCGTATTTAACTTGACAAATGTAGTATGTTTCTGGAGCCAATGTACAGTAAAAGCTACCTGCAGTGAAATTAGTAAGTACCTGTTAACAAATGCAGTTGATTTTTACTTCCCAATAGTCTGTGACAAGGGCACTTGTGTCAAATTGAGTTTATTAATCTCACTGAAAACTAAAGAAGCTCTATCTGTGATTTATTTGAAGCCAAATCTACCTGCAGCAGTGAGTTTAATAGATGCCCAGCTGCAGGACAAGTGGAGTATGTGTGTATGGAAGCCTTAACTACCTTCAGCTCCCATCAGCTGAAATATTGCAATTAGTGCCTAAGGATTTGGGCCATTTGTGTGATACTATTTTCTCTCTGGCTAAAAAATTGAAAGACAGGATTCTCCAGTCCCTGCGTGGGGAGAGCACACGGGGAGTAAGGGGAGGCAGGCAGCATGTGTGATTTTGGGTCTGTACTTGTACCCTGGTCTGCGTTACTCGCTGGCTGCCTCGGGGCTGTCCTGACATGTATCTAGCTGTCTCTTTACATCTGCGTTAGCTCTTCTCAAGAAGGATTTCTTTATGTCTTGCTCCGCTGGTTTCGCAGTTCCTAGCTTTTACAGCCAATCTAGCCTGAAAATTCCCTAATTTGGCAACAAGATGGGTACACTTCTGGGAATTTCTGCCATTCTGTTTTGCATACGTCTGTTCTGCTTTTCAGTATGTGTGAGTGACTTTATAGCTTTTGGAAGGCACTTAATGGATTAGCTGAGCTAAGCTCACCATGCGACTGCTGCGAGACAAAGACCCTGCATTTCCCATGCAGGTGACAGTAGTCCCAATGGGTCACCGTGACTTCCAAAGATAGCCTTGGCTGGCACACTTACTGCTCCTTCCTGCTTTACAGGACACAGGCTGTGCTTCGGCTGAGAGGAGCTGTAGCACGCAGTCCTGGAGGAGGTTTGTAGTGGACTTTTATAGCCTGGAATGCCAGTAGTAAAAGCAGAGTCTGTCCATGTATTTTAAATCTTAGCCTTTACCCTGTAAAGAGCGTAAAAAGGACCACACGAGAACTCAAATTAGCAGTAATATTCACACAGGTTTGCACTTTGCTCAGAAGCTCCTGTGAAGCCGTGGCAGGCAGGTACAACGCACAGTGAGGTGATAAAGCCTGTCTTGTCTTAGACAAACCCACTTTCCGCCTAAGCACTTGACTGCAAGGAAATGTCTGTTTCAGATGTCTGCTCGCCCTTCCAAAATGAGACACACCTGCTTTTTTGCTCTGTCGAGCTGTGGTTCGTTCACTGTTTCCCTAGGTATTTATTCATTGCTCATTTCAACCATCACTGTGTTACCTGAGCAGTAGGCATGGCTTGAGTTGTTACAGCTTCCATGTATGTGCACTCACAGCCACAATTACTTATCTCAAACTCGTAAAAATTCTGACCTGTAGCTAATTGTAGAGTGCTTGTCTGTAACTTTTTAGACAAACACAATTAGAAGTAATAGTAATTGAGAATAGCCACATATTAATAATTCAGTGCAGGAAGATAAACACTGAGTTTTAATAATTTAATGGTATGGTCTATTTTTTTTCCTTCTGTTACGATTTTTAATTTAGAGTTGTCAAATTTAGCATACCTTAACTTCAGCTAATGTTTTTCCAGGAATAAAAGCAACTTCATATTGCAAGTACTCCAGTGGAATACGCAGAGTAAATCAGCAGCCAGAAAAGAAATTACTTTGTATTTTACATATCAATTGTAAGACCTGAACGAAAGAGAGAGATATCCCTGAGGAATGAGAGCGAGGATTTTGCATCTGAAAGAATCATTTCTAATTTAAGAGGGGGCTGAAATGTTTCATAAAGTCAATATGCTTCCTTAAATAATTCCTTGAGATTAACATGTCTGTAGGGTTCATGTACACCGATGGCTGTGTTTTAAAGGTTGATTAAATGTCCTCAGATTGCTGTAGTTCTCAGCTGTCTAGAAGAATGTACCATACCAATCCACAAAGTTATTTGCATTTCGATGCGTTCAGTATAGCAGTGTGTGTGAAGATTGGGGTCTCCCAGAGTAGGATATAAATACATCATGAAACTGAAGAAGAAATTTGCAGAGGCCTTTCTGTCTGTGTGTCAGTATCAAACAAACCATTCATACGCTTAGCTCTGTGTTAAGTGAAGGAGACATGTAGTCAAGAGTTAAAAAAAGGTTTCATTGGGTGTGCAGATGTCAATAGTATCATTGCATACATCAATCTTCATTCCTGTTTAGAAATGAAATTATTATATTTTTCATCAGTTTCATTTGGATTTTTCAACTTTGTGAACTTCATCTGTGGCACCTGGGTGCTCAGAGTATCCTAAAGTTGTAGGCTGTCTTATGCAAGGCAGCAGATGTAGTGACTGAATGTGAACACAGAAAATTTACCCATCTTTTGGGTTCTTCTCTTTATCTGCCAGAGATACTTCACCCATCTTCTGGGCTACAGGAGCAGTGTGGTCTTGAACTGCAGACCAGTGCAGACTGGTAGCGTTTCTCCCTCTTGCTGTGGCAGTGGCCCTTTCACAGTGTTTGCATTCATCGTTTACATTCTTGCCATGAAGGTGCTGTTTTGCCCTGGATTCCTGTACTTGGGAGGTTACTCTCTATGGTTCAAGCATGGACTTTTTTTACATGTCAGATTTACCCTCAGTAAACATGTTGGGTTTTGCTGAAATAGTGGCTGAGAGTACAGTCATGGGAGTTACATCCAGGAAAGCCTGAGAACACCCTTGTGAGTTTTTGAGCAGAATGCTCTGTTGGCAGTATTCATCTGGGAATTTTTGTGGTGTTGCATTAGCTGTGAGAGCTTCAGGGAAGCTAAGGTACAGCTTCAGCTAAGGCAGAGTTTTAGCTGCCATCATGTATTCTAGTATTTTTTTTATTACAAATAAGAGATAATTTTTCATAATTGTGGTCTGGCTTTGTGGAGCAAAGCAACGAAAGGAAACCCCTGCAACGTTTTTAAATCACTTAGGACAAAAAAAGAAGAGTAAGATTTCAGTTTGGATCTGATAAAATTTGGATCTGATAAAAGGAAGGCAGCTGATAAGTTGCTGACCAGCGAAGAAGAGAGAAACTGAAAAAGAAGATAGCCAGGTGTGAAGAGGAAATGAGTGTGGGTAAAACTGCCTCCCGATCCATCTCAAGAGAAAGTGGAAGGCTGCTGCCATCCTCTTTTGGAAAGGTAGATATTTTAATTTTGTTTAGTAGATACCATAGTCTGCTTGCCTCCCCTAATAACAGCTGATCAGTGCTGTGCAGCAGCTCTAGAGGGAGGACTGGCATATTTCAAGCAGCAGAAAATAGACGAGGGTCTTCCTGGCATGTGCCCAACACCAAATGCACATCTCAGGCTTCTGACAAAGACAGCAGGTATCTGGGTGAAGAGCGCTCATGGTAACTCCAAGCTCTAGTTACCATGAATTTATCTCAGCTGAAATTCCCATGTCCTGTCTCTCGTTCTAGAGCGTTCTACCAGTTCCTAAGGCAGAACTCGAGTTACCATTAACCTTCCTAGGAGAAGAATCAAGTATCTTCCCTTTATTTTTCTTTATCGTATATTTCCATGCTTTGGAAATATATTTCATATCTAACAAACTACTACATGCTCAAATTGCAGTTATTGAATGTGCAAATACAACTTAAGGTGTCTAAATTAAGTGCTTTGCTGTCTAAATACATGGGTTCACTTATTTTGGCTGGCATTTCATCCACCATCCATGAGTGGTGTATATTTCCAAATAATAAATAAGTAGCCTAATAAATAACATTCTCTTGTTGTCACAGTAAAGGAGCAATTGCAACTGAAAACCAGATCACGTTGTAACTCTGATTTTAACAACAAATGCTTCATCTATTGTTTAAATATACATAGAGCTGGAGAACATTTCCAAGCAGTACAGAAAACTTACCATGAGTTTCTTTCTGTGGGACTGGTTTTTGCAGCAGGCAGTCTGGAGGGGGACCTTCCTGCAGAAGTAATGCTTAGAAATTCAGCACGTGGCACTTAGTTGACGATGAAAGTGCAGGCCTGCATAAAAAGAGGGAGGAAATGTCAGGTTTAAAATCCAAATTATATTTTTTATTAGTACCATTTTTGTCCTTCCATGTTATTTTCTGTTAAGTGGGGGCAGGAGAAGTTCCTTAAATGACTTCATCGCAAAACCAAGTGAAGTGTGCTTAAAGTGTATCTCTAATTGCTGTGTAAATTCTGGGTTAAAAGGAAAGGATGCACTGCTGGTGTTTAATACAGCACTATGACACACTGTCGCTTTTTTCCTTTGTTTTAATCTTTTTAAAGGACTTTCTAAAATAATATCTATCCCAGTTCTAATTAATCACAGGTGCCTTCCCACCAGCATTTTTCTGGAAACTGTAGTGTTCATCATGTCAGCAGAAACTGCAGCTTTCCTTACGCTTACTCTCCTCAGGGTGTAACGCAAGAAACCGAGTCTAAATTTCAAGTTACTCCCTGAAAAATATATTTTAGAAAGTGATATTGGGAGACTTGCCAAAATAATGTTTAACCACACATAAAAAGCAATTTTTGGATATAATCCTATTTTTGCCCCTAGGGTTTGTGGTTTTTTTATCTGTACAGATGCAAAGAGTAATCTTCACTAAAATACGATTTGGCACGTTGTTAATCAAATCATTGATTGCTGGACTCCTAAAATGTATTTGTAGCATAATATGTAGTATAAACAAGTGCACTGTGAGTCAGTAAGAAGTGAAAATCTGTACATGAGCCTTCTAGTAGTGGGGTAGGCAGTGGAAGTCATTGGTCCATCATATTTTTGTGCTAAAAATGCAGCCCTGTTTTAGCTTTACTTCATTTGCCCATATAGACATTGATAGGACAAGGGCTAATGGTTTTAAACTAGAAGAAGGGAGATATAGATTGGATATTAGGAAGAAATTCTTCCCTGTGAGGGTGGTGAGGCACTGGAACATGTTGCCCAGAGAAGCTGTGGATGCCCCATCCCTGGAGGTGCTTCAAGGCCAGGCTGGATGGGGCTTTGAGCAACCTGGTCTGGTGGGAGGTGTCCCTGCCCATGGCAGGGGGGTTGGAACTCGATGATATTTAAGCTCCCTTCCAACTCTAACCATTCTGTGGTTCTATGATTTCCTGTCTTTGTTTATACACCAAGGGAGGATTTGATTTCAATGATGAGCTGTCCTCTCACGAGTAGTGATGGTGAGTTAGCCATTCTGATTTTGTTTCTCTGGCTATCAGGGATATATCAATAGGTAACAGCTGGAAAACAAATTACAAGGATGCTTATTAAGGCATATGATCATGTAGAGGATTTTTGCCACACAGTAATCACGTTATTGCTGTCACCATTGCCATTAGGAAAAAACTGATTATACGGTCTCTTTTTGTGGAAACTGCTCCAAACATTGTTTTGTTGAATTAGGATATGCCTGGGTTGGGATGGGATTCAGCACAAACGGGAAGCAGTCAAACTCCAGGTATCCAAGGGGGTAATGGTAAGAGTAGGATGTTGGTCCTGTGCTTAAGAAGCATCATATAATGTTACAGGAGTAATATAAGAAAAGGAGACAAGTAGAATTCTCCTGGCTTTGCTGCTGTTATATTTAAATGTGAAAGTTAAAGAAATTACTATCATAATGCCTAATTTCATGCCTAATATAATGTGGCTCTTTTAAAACGTGTATGAATTGAAGAGCAACATGTGTACATATATCTGTATATAAAAATATAATAACCCGTCTAAATCTGACAGGGTCAGTGCTGGACTAGGTTAGAGGCCAAATACACACTAAACAGCTTTGTTGTGTGCATCTGACTTTCTGTTTTCAAAAGGCTTTGTTCATTAGCTTTCCCTTTTAATGCATTCTGGTAACTCTGGTGCCTTCAGATCATCATTTTCATTTTTCCCATAGCTGCATTTATTACTATTTAATGCTGCAATAGACTGCAGAAACTGTTTTCAGTTGAGACTCTGCTTTGTGCACGGCAAAACCAAAAAGAAGTAAAAATAATTCATCTAAATTATGTAGTACATGTAATACATTTCTTATAAGCTCTGTGATTTAGTCCCTGTATTTTATTATGCCCTTAGCCAACAGTGAATCTCAAGAGCTATAATGTGTCTTGAACCTGAGGGGCCTGCTGTTTGGTTTTCACAAGGGTTGAAATGCACAAGAAGAGTGAATTCTTTATCTGATATATCTACTTAGAAATGTAAAGTTATGGTGGTGTGAGAATCTGCTATGATCTGTATTGAACTGAGAAAGTTATTTCTTTTGTGGTTACCTACATTTCATTACTGACTTTTGGAAATAATCAGTGATTTTAATCAAAAAGAGCATTTTAGTCACAGAGATAATAGTGTTCTGTCTAGAGCCAGAGGTTAGGATGTGAGAGATGTTTATGGTGCAGAGGGCCATGAAGATCATTAGAGGGATGGAGCACCTCTCCTGTGAGGACAGGCTGAGGGAGCTGGGGCTGTTCAGCCTGGAGAAGAGAAGGCTCCGGGGAGACCTTAGAGCAGCCTTCCAGTGTCTGAAGGGAGCTCCAGGAGAGCTGGAGAGGGACTCTTTGTCAGGGAGGGTAGTGACAGGACAAGGGATAATGGTTTTAAACTGAAAAAGGGGAGATTTAGATTGGATATTAGGAAGAAATTCTTTGCTGTGAGGGTGGTGAGGCACTGGAACAGGTTGCCCAGAGAAGCTGTGGCTGCCCCATCCCTGGAGGTGTTCAAGGCCAGGCTGGATGGGGCTTGGAGCAACCTGCTGTGGTGGGAGGTGTCCCTGCCCATGGCAGGGGGCTTGGAACTCAATGGTCTCTAAGGTCCCTTCCAACCCTAACCATTCTATGATTCTATGATTTCTCTACTTTGAGCAGAAAACCTAAGTGAGCACCTGAGGAGCAGGCTCATTTTCAAGAGGCACAATGAAGCAGTCTTTGGATGGGCTCAATAGCAACTGTATTCCTTCAAGGCCGGTGGTTTGTTACTTGTAGTCACACAGAGGGACAGGGAAAGCATAAGGTGTCCTGGGGACAGCTGTACTTCCTTCTGCTCCTCTCCTTCCCTGTAGCACAGCAGTGATAGGTTATCATCCTATCAAACTGCAGATACAGATGCTGAAAGGGCTGCTGAGTTTGTGTCTTTGTGAATACGTAATTTTTAAGCGAGTGTTTACACATAACTTTCTCAGCAAATTACTTATACATATACTCCTCCTTTAATGAATGACTCCTCACTGTCCTCACAATGGGAAGGGCTGTTTGACACAGGCTGGAAGATACCACGACGTCTGTGCATAGGATGCCATCTCCATGTAGTCTTTCCAACTGCTGCCAGGGGTTATATCCTAGTGAAATCTCTACATTTTCAATTTTTGTTTTTCTTGACAAAGCTGGTTTGGGTTTTTAGACATTGGCCTGAGGAGATCAGGGGATGAAGCTGCTCAAAGCTCAATATGATTTCTCTCTGAAGCAAGAAAACTTGAATTGAGGTGGCCATGAGTAAAATCTTTGATTTGAGCAAGACTTGGTATTTCATATCCCATGTTCAGGTAATCCTATTAATAGGCATTTCTGGCTGCTAAGGAAATTCTTCAAAGAAATTAATCCATGCCAGAAGTCAGTTGTAGGAAGGCTGACTCTGTAGGAGGGTAGATTCTCTCTGTTAACCATTTGAAGTATGGTTGCCGTTGCCTTGACGTTTTGTGATCTCTTTCAGCTTGTTTCTTGAGACTTTTTTGATCTCTTAAGAATGACCGTCTGCTTGTTGCACGTGAAGTTTAGATGAGGAAACACCATCTCCCATTTCAGATCCCTTCTGTTAATTTTGCATGCAGCACACACGCATCTCTATGTGAATTGGCTGCTCAAATCCTTTAGATTTAAAGATTCGTTATACTGTTATGATATTAACAGTCTGAAGATGTATTGTGCTTGAATTAGTTCTGTCAGAATGAGGGATGTGAGTGACAAAAGAAAGCAGAGGAACCTTCTGAGCATCAAAGAAAGATGTTTTCATCAGGAATATTCGGTACAGATTTCCATTCAGGTTTCATAGTGACAGTCACCTCTTGTGCTGGTTGTTTGAATTAATGCACTGCCAGGTGCACACTCAGTAATAACCCTGATTAATAACATCACAGCATTTGATGAAAGGAGGAGCGTACCATATTATCCAATTGAATACCACACACACACGTGGAAAGAATGCAACAGGAACAGAGTTCTTGAATGAGAAAAATGGTTATTCTTGATGCCAGTGTGCAAACTGATTATATACATACAGGTCTTATTTATTTATGTATTTGTGTGGATTTTCTCTCTTGCCTTTCTGTATTCTCAACTAATTATCAGTGTGTAATGAAACGAGTAGATGCCATGTGAGGGGCTTATGAGAGCAGCAGCTGTAAAGGCAGCTTGTCACTTGTCACGGGAGACCTTTGCTCCGTCCGGGCAGCGGAGGGAGGTCTCACCCCACTTACAGCACTGTTAAAGCAGCTTATAAATTGAGCTGGCTCAAGTTAAAAGAAGCAGATGCTCATTTATTACAAAATTGCAACTTCTACGTCCTGACGGTGCGGTTCATGAAGTGTCACTGTCATCTCATTTTAGAACAGTAGATGAACTATTCTGTTGGAAGACCTTTTCATACAAGAGCAAGTTAATTTCAAGACATAAATTCATCTTGGTGTAACTTCAGTGACCTCAGTGAGAGGTGCCTTTGGGCCTTTTATGTAGAAATGGATTTAGCAAGCTTTCTTTCCCAAGCTTCTTTCTTTTTTTTTTTTTGGAAGGCAGCTGATACTTCAGTGGCTTTTGAGTTGAGAAGGTCTTTTAGAAAGTAAAAGTAATTTAGAGAGAAATGTGGATTCTTTCCCAGGGCTACTTCTCTTGCCCATCAGATGACAGCGTAAGCTTTCAGCTGTTTTACAGAACTTTCTCTTCCACAGACGCCATGAAGATTTAGGAGTCCCCTCTGTACAGGTTTGCTGCAAGAAATATTCTGTTTCCCACAGTTTTGCAACTAACAACGTTGAGGCATAAATATGTCATTTATAAAACCTTTTTAAGGCAGTTATTATTCCTGAAGTATATCGAGTAAATTTATCTTTAAAAACAACTGACGGTTGAATTAATAGAACAGGAACATGTATTGCTAAACAAGATGGGTGTCAAGAATCCCAACTCAAAATTACATTCGTTGCAGTTCTTCATAGTGCTAATGTCCAAAGCTCTGATACTTCTGCTAAAGAATTCTTTTTTCCCAATTGTTTCTGAAGAATAGCGGTGAAAATCTTTTTTTAGTCAGCATACTTGTAGGTAGGTTTTTGTCTTCTCCGCCCCTCCCAGATAAACACAGTGAGATACAGATTAGAGAAGATACTGAACGTACTCGTACAGATGTACAAGTAATTTTCTGAAAACTTAGTGACAAATTGCAGTCAAACAGCATTCTCTTCACACTCCTTAAAAATCTTTTTGAAGTCACCAGCGTATTGTTTGTGTATCTGAAAGGTGACATGCCCACCTGTTTGGGCAGTAAGGGTTTACCCCAGGATAAGGGCTTCAGAGGATGTTCTTCTTTCTCAGTACATCTCAAGACTGACACAAATAGGGCTTCGATTTGCAGTTCCACCTCAGCAGCTCGGTCTGTTCAGTTCATGATACGCATAAGGAAAAAAAAAAGAACTTCCCCTAGCTTCCTCATAAATAAGGAACCCTTAAATTTAGGGTATTGCCAAGCTTAGCCTGTGGCTTTTGCTTGTTCTAGGATCAACTCGACTGCGTCCACAGAATAGAACATGTGGCTTTCACGAAATGTAGCTGTGTAGTTGGCTAGTATAACTTAATACCTTTTTTTAAATTTATTATTTTGTGTATTGTGAGGCATCAGTCATCGTGTGTTCATAGATCCTTCTGCAATTTGCTTTCTCTTGCAGCTCCATGAAGGGTTTTAATCACTGAGAGTAAAAAGCCAACAAGAAAAATTAAGCTGTTTGTAATACATACTGAAGAGTATGGAGTTAGCTTTTTCAAAACATCTATATAGGTGGATTCTGAAACTTTCCAGTCTTATCTGCTTTCTATAGCCCTGAGCTACCCCTGCCACTACTTTATATGCAAACAATCACACGGGTAAGCCTTACGATACTGCCCGCTAACACAGGCGTTTGTTTGGTATTGTTACTGCGTGTCATCAGTTCAGCATTTAATTATGCTGCAGTAGTAAAACAAAGTTGCCTCACACGAGACACCATCAAGAAGGGCTTATTTTGGCTTAGCTAACTGAACAAAAATACCTCTCTGCATTAGGCATCAGGAAGGATGAACATTTAGAGTTACTGGAATAGCACAGAGAGTCTTACTGATTTGGGAGAAAATTGCATGGAATTACTGTGAAGGAAATACCTGGTGTGACAGCAGTCGCTCGGTGACGTAGTTCTGATGGTAAACTATCTGCATTTCTTAATTCTCTAGCATTTACTGCAGTCCACAAAATGTATATTTGTCGTATTGAGTTTGCATTCAAAATATCAAGCAGTTCTGAAAGGGAAAAAATTGAATAGTGTAGATTCAAAGCAATTACAGTAGCAGTGCTATGAGAAAACGCAACATTTATATAGTCGAAGTCCTGTTGCTCAGAACATTTAAGAATACCTTTTTTTAGGAACTGAACGATTGAACGTAAAATCTGTTTATATTTACAATCTATACTATGAATTCCATAGGTTAATATCCTACACTATATACTGTCACCTCACTAGCAATATATTATTACCCTGTACTATATATCACTAGGATATAGCGTCTTGAATTTTCAAGAAATGTACAAGGATTTCCAAATTTTATTCTTTTTTCCTTCCTCGCCTTCCCCAGTAAGAGACTTCAGAAGTCTCACAAGCATTGATTATCTTGCAGAATTCCCACTGGTACTTTATTTCAATTGATTGGTCCATTGACACTTGCTGATGGGGAAAATGACACACCCAACCTTCAAATCCACATCTTAATCATCAGATTATTTTCAAACAGTGAAGTGTTCTTGAAAGATTTCCTCCTGGTTTATATTGTGCTGAGGCAACGAAGTACCGCTAGAAACCCAAGGAATCCATGCCTCCATCTCTGAAAATAATTTCTGTGTGGATCAGTTATAAGATCAGGATGGGCGGGTGGGTGAATCTGGGAATCTTTCTGTTGGCAGTCAGGGTAGCACGTCATAAATGAATGCATAATGCAGAACACGTTTAAGGTACGTCATACTGGACCCGCTCTTTCCCAGTCTTTCTATAGCAGAGTGATTCCTTAGTGACTTCAATAATATCAATGCATCCACTTAATAGCTTTTACTTGTTTTGACAGAAGGAGAATGAGGAGATGAATGAAATGCATTGGAAATCAACTTCCCTTTCTCCCTTCTGTCCCTGCAGAGCTTTATGGCCTGTGCAGGTCCCTCCTGATCCTCCTGTTCTTCGTTCAGAAGCTGGAGGTGCATCAGCAAGTTGATCTGTGTGTTAGCCCAGCTCAACTTAAACTTCAGCTTTGTTAAACATCTGGTCCTTACTTGGCCTTAGAAATTGATACTTTTTTTGGGAAACACCTTTACTTGTATAGATGCATTTAAATCTAGCAGCGTTTGCCTCCATGGCAACATCCAGTAGGTCGAGGGAGGTCATTCTCCCCCTCTACCCTGCACTGGTGAGGCCACAACTGGAATACTGCATCCAGATCTGGGCTCCCCAGTTCAAGAGACAGGGGGAACTACTGGAGAGAGTCCAGCGTAGGGCAACAAAGATGATGGAGGGATCAGCGCATAGAATCGTAGAATGGTTAGAGTTGGAAGGGACCTTACAGATCTCTCATGTATGAAATAGATTGGTGTTTTGGTGAGCGAGATACCTGACCATAACTTTAGCCTGAACCACACACTGCCTTGTGGTAAGCTCGCTACTTAGGCTATTGTATGCAGACTTCACAGCTGCCTACGTACCTGCTGAGGTGAGAAACCCAAAGGACAGCATAGAAACATGACTGTGTCTGGTGGAGGACATT
The DNA here is from genome assembly GCA_013398155.1 of Pedionomus torquatus. Classification (NCBI taxonomy): domain Eukaryota; kingdom Metazoa; phylum Chordata; class Aves; order Charadriiformes; family Pedionomidae; genus Pedionomus; species Pedionomus torquatus. The sequence goes on from VZRU01002983.1 coordinate 203,611, forward strand.
ATGGGTGTTTGGATTACCATAGCAACTAGAACATTCTCATGGAGCAGGAGGCCATTACAGAAGGTGACACCCTGCATTCCTACAGCCCTGCCAAAGATCTGCATCTCCTGCCTACAGGAAGAAAAGGGTCACATGGGGAACAAACAGTTGTGTCTGAAAGAACATTATAACGTGCTTTATAGTTTAGAATTCGGAGGGCCATGAAGATGATTAGAGGGATGGAGCACCTCTCCTATGAGGACAGGCTGAGGGAGCTGGGGCTGTTCAGCCTGGAGAAGAGAAGGCTCTGGGG
>VZRU01002983.1:203978-268367 GCA_013398155.1 Pedionomus torquatus
ATGATCTTTAAGGTCCCTTCCAATTCTAGCTATTCTATGATGATAGTTTCCATGTTGGTGCAAGTGGAATCAGTAAGCGGTGCCCCTTACAGCGTATACATTGATAAAGACAGCCTGGGTATGATACACTTTGCAGCTGATCAGGTTTGGAGAGGAAGGCAACGTCTCCAACGTGTGCTGTGAGCTAGTCTGTAGGATAATTACAGATAATGCCTACCACACCTTGCCCAGGTGGTACGAACAGAGCATACCCAGGTAAAACAATTTGCCTCAAAGCAATGATTCTTCAACTTTTAAAAATGTATTGAGCCTTTGGACTAGAATGATTTAAACTCTTGGTTTGATGAAGCCATTGATACTCTGTAACAAAGCACCAATGTTTTGTTACTGAAACAAACCATTTTCTTATTACCCTCTTATTTCCAATTACTAGGTCTTAATCTTAAAAATCTGGGGCTGCTCTGAAACCAGTTTGATTTTACAAAAATGGGAAGTTTTTACACAGCAAATGCTTCCAGGGTGGTAACAGTAATAGCTGGGAGCAGCAACTTGAGCAAAGCTGGTAATTGCAAAGCAATCAAATCATGGTTTCATTTTTTCTAGGGTTTGTTGGAAAGAGAAGACAAAGACGGGCTCTTCACCTGTGCTCAGCACGCACAGTATCTGTCCAGAGCGCTGTCTCCTTACGGTGAGCATACGTCTGCTCGCTCCAGCCCAGTGAAATACACCAGAAAAAATTCTCGGAATACATCAAGTACACCAAGAAAAAGCTCTGGACATTCCTGCAGTTGCTCCACTGACAGTTTTGTGAGCACTAGTCATTCCCAGAGGCAAGGAAGCAACTCCAAAGTATGCAGCGGGGATCTTCTAGACAGGCACTCCGAATTCTTTACTGGTAGTCGAAAACCTTTTACTCCTCGCACCCTGATATCAGATGCTAAATCTTCCCTGGCAGAGTACAGGTATTACACTCCTGCCCGAAGGAAAAGGAAAAGTCACTGCAAGCAGCACACAGAAGCTCAAACGCAGACTGATGTCATCAGGTACAGAGATTAAAACTTTCCTTTGAAACTGGGGAATTTAGATGTTACTGTAATGGCATCTTTGGGAAAGCAGCACGTTTTGCTCGCAGTTACATTTGTATAAAACCAGAATAATTATTCTGAAATTATTCTAGATATACCTTAGTAAAAGCTGGAACAGAAAGCGATTTCCAGTTTTTGTGCTGGCACGTTTTGTTGCCTTCTCTCCGGAGCAGCTGGCTTCATCTATATAAACGGGATACAAACCGTTACTAACTCCCAACTGGGGGATCTCCCCTCTGCTGGAATAAGAGTCATTCCCTCTCTCTTTTCTTTGCCCTCACTAGCGTGTAGTTGTGCTTTCTGTTTTCCAAAGAATTAACCACTATAAGCATGCAAGTGGTTCCCCGCTGTTGCCTCGTACTTTTCAATTTGTTAATTAACACATCATGCGAAGACTCTGTGGTTTTTTTTTGTTAACTCTTGATGGCAGCTCTTCATTGTCTTTTTTATCATATAAATGCCTTCAGATGTGTCCAATATTAAATACTTTATATAAAACTAATCTTCTCTTGCACAGAACTCCTTCTTAGCAAATGAAACAGTTTTGATTTAGTTGTGGTTCTCACTGATGCTGCCTCATAAAGAGAAAGCTTTTCTCTTGTGCATCCTCGGTGCCGGCCTGTCTAACTCTGGGTTTGTCCTAGAACAAAGTAGGGATTTCATCAGACTGGAATTGTGGTGGCTTTGGCTCCACGTTGTGACTAGTTATTCTCTGGCTGTGGGTCGTGTACTTTCCTGATACGCTTTTAATGTATAGAATCACCTCCATTCTCAATTTTGAACAATTATTTCAGATAATGGAGTTATCCCCTGGAAATACACAGCCAAATAATGGATTTGGATAAGCTGTGTGTGACTGCTGTCATCCTTCAAAATGAACTATGACTTAATTTTATTATGTGAATGGAAGTCTGGCAGGAATTTTCTAACCTGCCCAAGATGTTTTAAACCTAGATCCTGTGCAGATTTCTGGGAAATTTCCACAGTGGCACTGGTGTTCTCATCCTGCGTATTTTCCAAGTGGGCTTCTTGGAAATCTAACACATCTCAAAATTTTGTAGCTTTCCATCTGCAGACAAAGCCTCCCAGAGAAAATTTCTGCCTGAGCAGCAGAAGATCACATTGAAGGTAATGCAATCATCATCCATCCATCACCCACCTCACCCTTCACCATCATTTTGGAGCACGTACTTTATCTCTGCCACGGAACCATACAAAAGATTTAAGTTCCCTTGTCGTTCATTGTCTCTTTTTGTGAGATGAATTAGTTCGGTAGAGGAAAAGGAGTTTCAAAAGACTGAGCAGAAACAATAAGAAAAAATGCTGAGGCATATGGAGAGATCTTAGGATGTAACTTTTCCCCCCCCCAACATTTTTCACAAGTACACTATCGCTTAAATGTCTGTTAGAGGCGTAGATAATCCGCACCTTATTTCTCAGCAGCTGAAGGTACCTCTTTTTCAAGCAATTTTTTTCCCTTCGTTTTTCCATTGAATAACATATTCCAAAAAGCCCTTGATGAAAGAATTGGAACCAAGGAATCCCTTCCTCTGAGGAAACACCCAAAACAGCGGGTGCTGGTGTTTTCCTTGATACTGTTTGCTTTCTGTCATAATTATGGTTTATTCATTGGAGGAGAGGGGTGAGAGAAAGTATGTATTTCTAGTTTTACTGAAAATAGATCTGCAGCTGCAGCTGACCTTGTTAAGAAAATGTTAAATGATTATTCAGAAGGCTTCCCACCAGTTCCATGGAGAGTTGCTGATTTCATTTCAAAACTGTCCTGCCTTTTTTCTTTGGCTGTAAACGTGACAACAGTACGTCACGGAGCTTCACAGCGGCCCTTTCAGAGTGTCACCCTTTAAAGTGCAGGCAGTCAACAACTTCACCTTCCATCGCTTTTGTGCAAGCAATCACATCGCAAGAGATGCGATTCACAGTGCCCCCTCCTATTTTTTGCACACCCAATTTTACTCCTGTTGGTGACATCAACCCCCTCTGACTTTTAGAGGATTCATCTTTGACATACATGTCAGGTGAGAACCGTTCCACATCTCCTGTTGCCCCTGACTAAAATTTTGGATGTTAAAGCTGGTGGCCCTTTGCTGCCATGTGTCTCAGTATACCCATAGGTCCTCAGAAAAGACATAAAAATGTTAGGGCTGCTGAATCACAGGTAGTTATTAGGTTCATTTTAATGGTAAAATGAGCTGAGTGTTGGCAATGCTAATAAAGCTCGTATCTCTGTGTTGCAGGCTGAAGGCAGAAGACACACTGTGGATGAGGCTGAGAGAGAAATGGCTGCTTTTCCATACTCCTTCCTAAGGTACCTGATTTTGTTTGACGCATTCCTCCTTGGTTTCTTTTCAAGAAGGACAGGGAACTGCTGGAAAGGGTACAGCAGAGGACCACAAAGATGATGAGGGGCTTGAAGCGTCTCTTGTATTAGGAAAGGCTGAGGAACTTGGTTCTCTTTAGTCTGGAGAAGACCAAGGGGGGAACTGGTCAACACCTATAAATACTTAAAAGGATTTGTGTCAAGAGGAAGGGGCCAGTCTTTTTTTTCAGTGGTGCCCAGTGAGAGAACAAGAGGAAATGGGCACAAACTCAAACATAAGAAGTTCCACCTAAACATGAGGAGGAACTTCTTCACTTTGAGGGTGGCAGAGCCCTGCGACAGGCTGCCCAGGGAGGTGGTGGAGTCTCTGTCTTTGGAGACATTCAAAACCTGCCTGGACACTGTCCTGTGCAACCTGCTTTGGCAGGGGGGTTGGACTAGATGATATCCAGAGGCCCCTTCCAACCCNGAGAGGTGGTGGAGTCTCTGTCTTTGGAGACATTCAAAACCTGCCTGGACACTGTCCTGTGCAACCTGCTTTGGCAGGGGGGTTGGACTAGATGATCTCCAGAGGCCCCTTCCAACCCCACAACATTCTGTGATTCTCTACAGCTGCTTTTTATGCCATAAGCTTTTGCTACCAAGTCTTCTCTTGTAGGACTTTTGGTTGGAGTTTTTTTTAGGATCCATGGCCTATTCTAACTTCAAAATTAATTATTTTCTTACAATACAGTTCCACTGGGAATCCAGTTAAGGAGAACTCTGAAATATATGGATACTTTTGTCAGGAGCAAGACTGATAGTACATGAATACAGCTGTTCGTTGTACCACTTTATAAGAAATACAGAGCTTGTAAGCTCTGGTGGACAGATCTAAGTAGTGGATTGATATTCTGACTGGCATTTTCCTTTCGGGAAGGAGGGTATCCAGGCATCCAGCCTTACCAATCTATGATCTGCAAGAATTGCAGACCAGAGGCATTTCCCACATCTTTTTTTTTTTTTTTTCCTGAAAATATAACACTGAGATTTAGAATACTGTCCACAAGACTACGGCAGTGTTGGAAACCAGGCGAGATCCCAGGGCTCCGGGCTGATTCTCCACGTTGCCGACCCAAGTATCATCCTGAACTCGCTGATTAGCTCTCCGGCCTGTCCACAGAAAGACAATTGCACTCGGAGTAAAAAAGAGCGCTCTTACAGCAGGTGGAGGTCTCTGTAGAGTCTGAAGTCATGCTGAGGTTTTTGAGGTATTAGGGCACTGCTTTTAGTGAGGTGTTACAAGACTCTCGAACCACAGTCTTGCAGGCTTCAGCATAAGCAGTGGATTTTGCTTCTGGAGCGGGGTTTGGTGGTTTTTTTTTCCAAGAGGAGGTGGGATAACAGCATAGCATGGCTCCAGGAGAAAGTGAAAGGCGAGGTTTCTATAAAGAGGTTTTTAGAATATAGCTTTTTGCCCTTTCTTACCCTGTAATTTTCTCATTAGGGAGACATCGGTGTATTCTCAGGAGCCTTCAGCCAGGAGGACAGTGGAGGCTGAGTAAGTACACTCGGATGGCTTCTCTGCTACTTTGCAACATGCAACTAGAAACTCGTCCTCAAAACCGATGGACTCCAAACAGTAAATCAGGACTCAGAATAAATTGTTGTTTGCAGTCTACAGCAGAATTGACATGATGAATTGGACAGTACTGTACCATTTCCATCTGAATCAAAAAAATATAGAAAATTCATTATAAATTTGGAAGAATAATAGATGTCTCTTTTTAACCAGTGTCTAAACTTTAAATCTTCTTTGATTTGGCCTGTAATATGTCTGAAGCAAACATTGGCAAGATAAAATAGCGAGTTTCGGGGCGTTCTTACCACGTTTCTGCTCTAAAGGTTGATGAGAGTCAGAAGAGGTTTGTATTCGATTCAGAAACGCTGCCGAGGCTTTATCACGTGACCTTAAGAAAGTTGTCTGATTCTTTGTGCTTCAGCACAGGCTCGTTCTTACCTGACCTTAGGGGAGTAATACAGGTATCAAAGGTCAGCTGTAGGTATCTTTCTCTTTTGATGACAGAGGGAACCAAAGTGACAATCTTCAGGCCGGATGAAAAATTTTTACGTAATGAAAGTCACGTAAGATGTATCCCGTTATTTACTTTCTGTTTACTGAGACGGGAGGATGATTTGATAGAGCTTGATTGAATACTCTGCAATATTTAGAAAGACGCTATGAAAGAGAAACGGCACTGCAGTATTCTCTTTTGGGGTTTTCTCTCTTGTTGTTTTCAAAACAGAACTCAAAACGGTTTCAAACAAAACTTTTGGAGGGCCTCCCTTTAGAGCAGTTGGCATCAACAAGGCTTTAGGAGGTACTAAAACGGAGAGAAACTCAATCAGAGGTGGAAGCCACATCTCACACCAGAAGGACTTTTTACGTCCAGGGGTTGCTGTTTGAAAGGAATGGAGTTTGTCAAATAAGCGCTTCTATTTTCCTGTGCGTTGAGGACTAGCAATTTTCAGCTGCAGCCAGACTCTCTAGAAGCACCTTTGGAAGCCATTACTCAGAGCATCAACCTGCAATTTTACATTTTCTTCTCAGTTAGAGCTCCTTTCCTTCTGGAGTGCAAAGCAGGTTCTGAACACTTTCCCAGATTGGTCCATTTCCCCACTCAGGATCTCACAGCTAATTTAAACCTCAGCAGAAGGTCACCATAAACACGAAGCACCACAGCGACCTTCCTAACAGTCCGTTATTTTACACAGGGTTTTTTTTATTATTATTACTCAAATTGAATGAAAGGCTCCATTTTTCCAGACAGAATTACACCTTTTTGAAAAAAAAATAGCCGGTGCCAAGAACTACACAATCTTCTTAATGGCATTTCCCTTAAAGGTGATCGGAGCCTACTGCATTGTGTGATGTGTGTCACTATTTTAAACCATTTAACAACCGGCTTCTCTATTCTCCATGCAGAGAAGAAGAGCTTTTATATTTAGCTTTCGTTGAAGATGTAACAAATGATATTCTGAGCCTCGGGCTGTTTTCTAACAGGTAGGTTGCAGTTGTTTTCACATTTGTAATGCTGTGTCAGAAACACATGGACTCTGTAGGAAACAGAAGTAGTGTTTAGTTTTGTTTTGTTCTTTTCTTTTTCACTTTCTGTAAGAAAAGGAGAACTAGGAAAGTTCTGTGGGTCTTTGATCTGCTGCCGTGTAGCATGAGATAAAGCCTCTGGTAGAAAATGAGCTGCAGCCCTGGGTGGAGTAACGCTAAAAATAAATGATTTTGCTCTGCAGCATCTGTGTCGATAATAAACCAGGTCCCTAATCTTCCACACAACAGATCCTCCATCCCCCTTCTGCCCTTCTTCCTGTTCTAATATGAACTCGGTCTTGCGGATGGGTTGTCAGAATTACATACTGCTTCAGGTGAGGCTCCACCAGTCGCTGCATCATATTATTTTCAATAATTAAACAATAAGTTATGATACGAGTAATGTATTTGAGTAGTACTCCCAAATTCTTTTCCATATCAGTTCCTTCTGATAAAGAACTCTCAGTTTATAGCAAAACCCCCCAACCCTGCGGTATTCCTGATACAGAATTTTAACACATTTTTGCAATTCCATTTTCAAGGCAGTCTAATTTCACCGTAATATTCTAAACTTCCTCTGGGTTGATAATGTTCCCACCTGTGCACTCTCATTGTCTTTTTCCTCATGTCAAGGCTATCATTGTTTAATACAATAAACCCAAACATTAGTCTTTGAGATATTCCAAGAGCAGTCTCCCTCTGGTTCCTTTTTACAGTAATCTTGTCTTCCCTTCAGATCCTTTTTGTACTATTTCTTTTAATAATTTCTCATGTAAATTAGATTAAATTTATTCACCTTCTGCAAATTGTTCTGATGGCTGTGTATCTTACTTGTCACAGAGAGCTTCCTCTGTGCTAAAGTGTTTTCTCGTCCTGTTTAAGCAATGGAAAAGAGCTCTCTGAACTGAGAGCTTTTCTCTGGTCTCTTCTCCCAAAGCTGGATTTTATTCCTTCCCTTTATTCACACTTGTGTCTGTCAGCCACTGTGGGGCACCCGAGAGATTTTGGGTATTTCGGCATGCCACTGGGTTGGTGGATTGTCCCACCACACAGACCCAACGGACTGAACCCACTGGGAGTCACCCCGTGGTTACCACAGGCTGCCCAGAGCTGATTGTGCCAGAGCACGTGTCCAGTGGGTACCAACTCTGGAGATCCTTCTTGGTGAGACGGCACCACTGAAACAATCCTAGTGGTCCCATTCAGCCACCAAACAGAACATAAAAACCTATGGTCATTAATAGATAGAGATCTGTTAAGAGTTGGCTGTCTCCCTGTAAAATCATTTAATTTTTCCTTTGCAGAGTTCTGGAAGAACTGTTTGAGTGTCACATACAAGAAAATAAGAAGCGTTTGGATGAGGTAGGTGCTGCCCCTGGAACAGTCTCCCTCTGCATCCGACTGGGGCAGCGTCCCCAAAGTCCGGTGGAAGGGCACTGGTGTATTTGCTGGTGATGGTAACCAGAACCACAGTAACCAGAACCAGAATGGGGAGCAGCTCTCTATAAATGAAATTTGCAGCCTCCTGGTCTGCCACAATCCATAAGCCACAGGCGGAGTCATGAGAAAGGGACAATAGTCAGCTCAGTTTGCTGACACTTGCGGTATAATTTAGTCCCCTGATTGTGAGGAGCCTCCCTGTCCTTACCTCAGAGTGAAGCCTTGAGTTCTGGGCAGACAGGAGGCCTTGGGGCTGGAGAAGTGTCACCCTTTTTTCTTCCTTCATCCCCTCAGGGCAAAATGCGCCACGTCCTGGATGTGCTGAAAGCGGAGCTCAGCTGCAGCCCGAGCAGCGCCGCGGAGCAAGTCCACCCAGGCTGGGACACCTTGGGCTCGCTGGATCTGCAAGAGTTTGACACAACAAAAGAGCTTGAGTTTACCAGGACAAGTCAGGGACAGAGAAAAGCTACAGGAAGCGAAGAATTTTTTGGGACCGTGGAATTATCGTTAAAGGAATCGAACAATTGTGAATCACCAGTGTGTGGGGAAAGTTCAAAGGAGACACACAACCAGGATGACTTTTTAGAAGGTGTCGCTGAAATGATGGATGCCAGGACAGAGTCTCACTCTCGTGTGAAAGCTGAAGAAGACCCAGACACGTCACCCTCACGTGAAGCCACTTTAAACTTGATTACCTGTGACGGTGGCTCGGAAGCCAACAGGGAACTTGATGATCTTGAAGAAAGCTTTGCAGAGGCCCTTCAGATTTCACGTGACTGTTCCTAATAGTAGCCAAAATGTAGCTGATAAAACAGGGCCGGAGCCAGTTCTGTGGAGAGCCACCGTTTGTTCAATAGTAGTAAATTATTTGTTTTATTTTCAGTTTATTCCTGTTTAAACACCGCTCAGGTCTCTAGCAGGGTATTACGAACTGGGCATTCCTTAACCTCTGTAGCGATGTAGGTTGTAAAGGATGAAATTTCAGTTATCAAATATTATATATTTTGTCTATATTTGTATAACTCAGAACCGACTTTGAAGAGTATTGAAATAGATGTATATTTTTAGAAAGCTGTAATAGTACATTATGAAATATTTATTGTTTTCTATTTATGATGAATAAATTAATTGGTAGCACATCGCCAGTGCAGTTGTGCTCTGAGGGTTGGTCTTAATCTGCTTCCTCTGAGGAGAAAACCAAACTAGTTTGGGCTGGGCTGGACACCTAACCGATGACACTCTCTTTAACCTTTAACGTTCTCCCTTCCAGAAGAGAAAGGAAAGAGAGTAAGGGAGAGACTAAAAGGGCTGGAAAAAAAAAAAGGGCTGTCAGGAAAAGTAGTGATAGGACAAGGGGTAATGGTTTTAAACTGGAAGAGGGGAGATTTAGATTGGATATTAGGAAGAAATTCTTTCCTGTGANTCCCAGGGCGATGATCACGTCACAGGCAGGCACTGGGAAGGCTCCAGATGGCAGCTGGATTCCAGAACCATGTTCAGAAATGCCTGGATGAGGATCAAAGGCAGATGAACAGATAAGAGTCCTCCTGAAAGAGACACAGACCACTGAACTTTTTTAGGGGAGATACAAAAAAAAAAAAAATCCTCTAGAGAAAGCCCGTAGAAAAAAAGCGATGTTTCTGGCCCTGCGTTGCTGTGCAGAGCATAATTCCCAAAAAAAGCAAAAGGCCCTTTCCTGGCTGCCTTGGCTGCAATAATCCATTACACTTGTTGCCAGTGACAGCAGAGGAGGGTTTAGTTTCGCCGTGTCCACACAGCTGGGCGAGGGGCCATTCATCTCCTGTGCTCAGCTGCCTCCTCAATCTGGCCGCAGCTCGAGGGCTCTGGCTCGCCCAGAACTGGGTGAGATAACGGGAGGACTTTACGTCCCTCCCTCAGAGCTTGTTGCGCTGAGAAGCCCTCCACCACACGCGATCAAAGCCCTTCTCCTGGCACCAAGGAAACGCCACCTCTGTTCCTGACCCCGCAGAACTGAGGGAACTATTGTTTCTATGGTATGAATAACACAGAGGGGCTGGTTAGGAAAGGAGTGGGCTCAGATGTTCTTCAGCCTGGAGAAGAGAAGGCTCCAGAGAGACCTTATAGTGTCTGAAGGGAGCTCCAGGAGAGCTGGAGAGGGACTCTGTCAGGAAGAGTAGCGACAGGACAAGGGGTAATGGTTTTAAATTGAAAGAGGGGAGATTTAGATTAGATTCTTGGAAGAAATTCTTTCCTGTGAGGGTGGTGGGGCACAGGTACATGTTGCCAGGAGAAGCTGTGGCTGCCCCATCCCTGGGAGTGAGGCAGGAACCTGTGCTCATCAGCACCCTGCAGGTGCAGCATGTCCCTCCAGCCGCCAAACCTTTCCCTCTGGCGCTTCCCGGGCACTTAACCCTCGGTTCCCGTGACTCAGGAGCTAACAGCTGGGATGTACGCAGAAGGCAAGGAACAGAACAGCAACCAGTGTTTGAATGAAAACAACTTCTCCCCCTCCAAGACAACCAAACAGATGCCCACCAGCAGCCCAACCTTCCCGTTTCCTTTATCAACGGTGAAATCCCCTTCATTCAGAACCAACCACCTTCAGTTTCTAGTCCAAGCAGCCATGCAAGCGACACGCAAACAGGTGAGCAGTAAATTAATCCTCCCCAGCAGCGTGGGTCACAGCCAGTCAAGGGATTCTCTTTCAAAGGCTGAGGCGGGTCGTGGGGCAGCAGAAGCTGAGTGTGTCCCAGGGATAAAGCATCCCTGGGAAGGGAAAGAAGAATCAGCGGTTACCGCTGGCGTGACAAACCATCAGCGGGGCTGCAGAGCTCCCGCAGCTCAGCCACCCCAAGGAGAACCTAGAAGGACTCTAAGGTGTCAGATAGTCCACGAGTAGCAGCAGGAAGAGTTAACTCAAGTGAAGGGCACCAAAATTAAGAGTGCTGTGACTCCAGGGCAGCTGGGCTCTCTCTTCAGGCCTCCTAAAGGGACTGATCCTTTTAGCTCATCCACTAAGCTGATTCCAGCAGTCAGCGAAGTGCGTCCCTGACACCCAGGTGACAACACGCAAAAGCTACATTCGCATTCAACTCTTAAACTGGGAGACTGGCCCGAAAAAGGCGTGGAGTCTCAACCCAGTGCCACGTTTTTGGGCAGCAGGAACACCGAGCACCCATCCCCACTGGGCCCTCCCTGCTCCCGTAGATCCCAGGCTTTGGCACAGACGGTCTCCCCCGCAATCCATCCAGCCCAACCGCACCGGGGGAATGAAATTAGACCTTGAGAAGGGCAAGTAAAGGCTCCACGAATGGGGTAGGGAGGTACATGAAACTTGAGAGAGAAAAGATCATAGGGCCTCGGCCTGGCAGGCCACGGAGCTATGCTGTCCCGTTCTCACAGAGGACGGGCAGCGTGATCCGGAGCACGAGGTGCAGAGCTCTCCGCAGTTATCCCAAGAATTCAGCAAGCCCCTAGGACTCCCCTTACAGTATCTGGGCGAGGGCAGCCCCGTGCCTTGCAGCTCACAGCAGCCACAGCCTCCAGAAGATGAGTAACAGAACTAGGAGGTGCCCCCCAGCTCTTTCCAGCTCTGCTGCTCTCGCCCATCAGCACCCTCACACACCAAATAAGAAGCGAAGCAACGCGGCAGAGGCCATCAGCTCTCCCGTCAGCCTGAGAATTCCTTGCAGGACCTCGGAGATGGAGCCTGTCCAACCAGAAATCCAGCTCTGAGGCATCTGGCACCCTGCTTTTTCTTGACGTTTGACACAAGCAAGACCCGAGATGATGCAGATAGCGCACATCTGGGAGCTGGCTATGAGGCTTCCCAAATGCTGGGAACAACCCTCTCAGGTAGCAGCAGATTGTCAGAGAAAGACAGAAGAGCTCCTTGAGCTCTCAGCTTGGTTTCTCTTCCCCCAGAAACAAACTTGCATGGTGAGTCCTCCCATCCCACCTTGAAGGTCTTAAGCCTTACACAGGGGCTTTCCGCTTAAACGCGGGTCTTCCAAAGGCCCTCGCTGTAGCTTTCCACAGCGGTGCATCCTCTCCATGGCTAGTCCTCAGTACCTGAACTTCTCAGAGCCTCTGCTCAGTTCACTTCATGGTGCAACCAGATCTCTCCAAAGGATTCCTGGGCACATCTCCACAACCAGCTCCTTGCTGTTCATCCCTCGATCTGAAGAAGCCACCAATAGATGAGAGGACACCCCTGCCATAAAGCACCACGACGCAATCTCAAGCCCACTCCAGTAGCAAAGCGGTGGGGCAGGTGAGCAATGGGACAGGCCGGCTCACGGCCAAAGTGAACCTCTCAGGTATCAGGACAATTCAGGCTGTAGTTTTAGTGCAGTATTTCTGGTCTCTTTCAACAGAGAACATAAATTTGCCTCTTATTTGTCATAGAACCACAGAATTGTTTAGGTTGGAAGGGACCTTTAAGATCATCTAGTCATCACCAGCCCACGTCGCTAAGCACTGGGTCAACCTGTCCATTGTGCAGAGGGATGATGCTGACCTGTTCTCCTGAAAACAGGCTCAAATAGGGGATTTTGTTTCCATCTTCATGGTATAAATGCACTGAAAGTGCAAAACTCACCTTGGCATCCCCCCCCCAGCTAACACCAGGGCACTAATTAAAACACTCTGCTCTGATTGCAGGGAGCACAAACACTCAGCAACGCTCCTGTTTGGAGGTGGATGGGTTTTTTTTCCATAGTGCATCAAAGCTGCTGCATCTAATACCTGTTGGTGGCATTCCTACCACTGTTTCTGATTGAGGTGGCTGTGAAACAGCTCCTTGCACCCCTGAAAACCTACAAGGAGCTTGGGAAGAAGACAAATCCTTCATCAACCAACTACGTCTGTTTCTATTTTGGGGACACAACTGCACTGTCCTTCTCTTTCCCAAATATGTTTCAATCCTGCCTACTGACATCACGCAGTGTTTCCTCTCTCCTTATGAAGGAGAAAGCAGGTGACCACATTTGGGCAGGGCCTTGCTAGAGGAACTCGTGGGCTCAAGCAAGAGTCAGGAAGCATCTACAGAAGGCAATAGGGATCGTTTTAGGGAAAGGCCGAAACATCCAGCACAACAGAGGGAGAAAGAATCATCTCCCAGCACCCTGGGAGGAACAAGTCCTTGGGCCCTGCACCCCAGGGAGATACTTCTCCATCACAAGTGGGACCAGAAGACAACTTTCTCCGGCTGAGCCACTGCGTTGAGTGCGTTTTTCTCCTTCATTGTTCTGGAGCTGCTGTCAGAAACTGAATCATCCCCCCCCAAGTTCTAATAGACTTGATTCTTGTCTATATACTTCTTCTTTTCAAGCCAAAAATCATCCTCAAATAAAATCTAATCAGATTTACTGTTTATTATAGCTGGCCTGCCCCTGCAAGATAGCTTTCAGGACCACAAGAATTGGGAAATATTTTTAGTTTAGTGTCAGTTAAAGGATGGCTTAAACCAGAAAACTGAGGCAGTGCAATTCCCTAAGATTCATAGTTTCAAAATAAATTCCTTCTCCTAACTCAGGGAGTGAAGTAAACATTTCACAGAATCGTAGAATGGTTAGACTTGGGAGGGATCTTAAAGATCATCAAGTTCCAACCCCCCTGCCATGGGCAGGGACACCTCCCACAACACCAGGTTGCTCCAAGCCCCATCCAGCCTGGCCTTGAACCCCTCCAGGGATGGGGCAGCCACAGCTTCTCTGGGCAACCTGTTCCATTGCCTCACCACCCTGACAGGAATGAATTTCTTCCTAATATCCCATCTAAGTCTCCCCTCTTCTAGTTTAAAACCATTACCCCTTGTCCTATCACTACACTTCTGACAAAGAGTCCCTCTCCTGCTCTCCTGTAGGCTCCCTGGTGCCTGGTTACTGGTGGAATTTAAAGTGACAGAGACCCACAGCTCCTGGTCTTCTGGAAACAAATTTTTGAAACACGGAGTGAGCACTTGCTGTTTCTGGAGGCTCAGCGACACGCACCACTTCAGGAAAAGAATTAATTTATTCCTATACTCCTGTGGTGCAGGAAACTCTATAAACCCTGATGAATCTGCTAAAATGATACCTTCCCCATTACCAAACTAAAAAGGACACATTAGTGTCCTGAAGGCTTTTCTTAAAGATTTTGTCAATGGAAAGACATTTTCAGCTTCAATAGGTCGTGACTAGCGCAGCCTGAGGCAGGCAGAAGAAATCAGATACACACACACACCAAGTATGCAGTTCCTTCAGACCACTGATTATCAGTATTAGCCAGGCTTGACAGGGGCTTTCTCCAGAGGTACTTAACACCAGTGAAAATTCTTCATTCGCCTCTGGGTATGATAATTCAGGGTCTGTTCGTGGAAGGATTTGATGTCCTTCTAAATTTACCTAAGGCACATGATTGTCATTTTAGAAATGGTTAATAATAACAATAATCTGAACCTCATCTGCAAACCCTCCACAGGCTTTTCTGGTTGTTTTGTTTATTACAGCAGATATTTCAAAATATCAGCAAATAATACCGGGTTGATATGTTGGGTATGGCACGTTTGGTTTAAATTTAGGTGTCCCTCCGAAAGACTGTCATGCAGATCTGTTTGGGAGATGTGGTGACTGATCAGAAATGGGACCAACTTTTTCTAAGTGCTGCCCCTTCTCGCTCCCAAATCTACATTGTGCCATTTTGCAAGAGGAGAGCCCAAGAACACACGTGGCTTGCTCCAGAAAAGCTCCCCAAGAATGCCACGAAGTCACACATTACATGCCTTCAACCCTGGGCACATCAAAGATAGTTTCATGGTAAAATAGTCCCAGCCTCACCCATATCCTACTTACACTCAGTTTTTCTTTGAATTAATGAGGCCAGTTTAAAGCGATTGTAGTAACAACAGAACTAGCATTTAAGTATCAGAACCAGCATTCCCCTGAGCATTTTGTTCCACTGGAACCACAGAAGTGCCATCACTCAAACACAAGTGCTGGTCCAGAAGGTTGGACTTGCCCAGGAGCCAGACTGAGCCAATGGAATACACACCAACACCAAATAACTCACAAAGTTCAGCGCTGAGAAGCGGTCACCCATCACCCCATCCTCACTCAGCTCCTGCAACACCATTCCTCTGTCAGTACCTGCATAGGTGACGTTCCCATCGTTCTCGCAGACAGTGATCATCCTCCAACAGTTCTCGGGCTACAGGAGGTAAACTGGCAACGTTTCTGTGGCACCGGGCAGCTTCTGTCTTCACGTGGAGTCTAGCCTTCCAGGGGATGCTCAGAAGGATGGTGGAGAGAGAGAAAATACACAATTACATGCTGCCATTGACCCCACAGCAAAAAGGAACGGGTGTTAAATAAGGAAAAATAAATACTAGGCGAGGAGCTTCTCTCATCAGCTTCCCCAGGTTTCTCTTTCATGAAGTTCTGGAGGTCTTGGACAAAGCAAGCTGCTGGCCAGGTGTGCTAAATCCAGGCATCAAGCCTCTTCTCCATTAGCACTGTCACCAGGAGGCTCTGACGGGGGTTTTACAGTGGCCGGAAAAAAAAGCAGCTACAGTTTAGACTAACTTGGATTTAGGTTTCTGAAAAGACCTTTGTCTCAGGTCTTAAACCAGTATAAACAAGAAGTCTGATTGGAACTGCTGGGTGGTTTTACCAAGAAATCACCATGGACCCCAAGAAGTCACATTTCCCTCCTGATTTTGAAGGTAAGAGAGCTTTGCCCACGCTCAATCGCACCAGACATTCCCCAGGATTTGGGAAGTGATCAGACAAGCACATAGACAGCTGGTCTGTCACTGTCTTACCTTAAGCTGATTAATGCCACCAAACTGAGCACACCTAGAAGACAAACTTTAGATAAAAGCTCCAGCTATAATAAGTAAATCTACAGTCACCCCTTTTCTCTCTCACACACTCATGGAAAGAGTTTTTCAGCTTTGAAAATCCCTTTATCCCTCCTCTGCTTAAAGGTTTCAGGGAAAATTGAATGTTCAGTACCAAAAATAGCTTTAGAAAATGCAAAACATTGGAAACAAAAGTGCAAGGGCAGCAGGGGCAAGACTTTCTTGCCACAAAGATGACAGGTATTGGCATTTGTCAGTACCAAGTTTTATCTGCGTGCTGAGGTTCAGACAGTACCTGCAGTGCTTCAGAAGAGGGACAGTCCCTTGGTGTTAAAAGTCCCAACCTAGGACTACACATGAAAACTACATTTGCTGATTTTTCTTTTAATAATGGAACAAAAAAAAACCCCATAGGTGCTTCAAATATTTATTTCCATGGCAAAAATAGACTATAATATATTCATCTCACATATATTACATTCAGTAATACAAGCTTTTCTGTCTATCAAACACAATTTGTACATTGTTTTACAAACCAATTTCAGTTTTACAAGAATTAAAGCTGCTTTGATTATACATTTTTACAGTATTGGTGGCAAGACAGCAAAAATAGACATGTTAACCACTAGCTTAGTACTAGAAAATAATACTTCATGTTTGCTACTGTTTAAACAAAGTCCCATTTAAATCCTTGCAAACCGGCTCAAACGAAAATGAAGCCAGACCCTGCGTTCCTCTGACATTAAGGTCTCAATCCTACAAAACTGCTGAAAGGACTTCAAACGCCTGCTAGCTCTAACCAAAGGAAGAGATTTCAGTGATGCGTGGGAGGTGACACCTCAGCGATGTGCAGGAGGTGACGCACTCACTGATTTGCCTGGTCAAGCCTCCCAAATTTCCATATGAGTCCCCCCCCCCCAGATAAGCCATACAAGAGGACAGGGATGTTGGGGATTTCAAAACCATTTAAAAAAGTATCTTTGCAAAGAGCACGTACACCAGTCTGACAGACAGGAAGGTTTTACATGGGTTTTCCTCATCAAGTTTCCCACCATTCTAAAAAATCAATGGCATTTGCAAAGTCTTGAAAGTATTTTAAGAGCCTCCCAATTTTACCTAAGTCTTTCCAAACTGAAAAACAGCATTTAAATTCCCTTTATAAAAAGTCAGGCACCTTCTGAAACTTTGCTTATAAATTTGGTAGTTTGGATTCCTGCATATCTGCTCCAAAATTAATTTACATTATCTACAGTCTTGCTCTCTCACTTGCCCCAGGCTGGATCTATCGGAAACTCTATTCATTGGATTCTTTGCATTTGATTTCTATCTTTGTTCCCTAAACAGAACTGAAGAATAGTCTTCCAAAGAACGAATACACTGGAGGTTATTCTTCACTACTGAGCGCAGCATCACATGGAAAATTGCAGGGAACAGAACCAAAAACCATTTAGCAATTGTTTTTTGAAATGTTTCAGACCCTGTAGACCTTGAAGTGACATATGTAATGCCAACAGAATCCAGCAAGTTAGCTGGGCTCCTACAGGATCTTACTAAAAAAATTTCAATTTTTTAAAAAATTATTTATTTTTGTTACCCGTTTGCAACAACTGTTTGAAGTTCCAGATTTTTCCCTTACCCTAGCACAGTATTGTGTTATTTTAATAGCACTGCATTGCAAATGCGGCGCTGCAACATAATTTCTAAGCACATGTTAAAATTCCACCTTTCAAGGGCCTGGTTTTCAGCCCAGCCTTAACCTGGTGCAATTCACACCTACTGTAAACTGGCTGCATTCATAAAGTGTTTAGACTTTCAAATCGTCTCACCTGCATCCACTTGAAATTATCACTGCAAAACTGCACGTACGCCTATTCCTCCTGCATTTCGCACACGTAAAACCAGAGACCGTGTTTTGAAAACTCTGACCCTTAGTAAGTAAACAGAGACTGAGCCGACAGATTGCATTAAATACATTTGGAAAGGATATGTAAAAATAACAGAGCCTCTGAAAAAAATATTTGGAGTTTCAAAAAAATCACATTTTAAAATGCCAGTAAAAATAACACCTATGACTACATATTCCCTTGCCCTACCGCGCCATGAAAAACATACCATATGAATCAAACCCTTCTAGCAAGCTCTCCTGTGGATACAAAATGTTCCAAATCCTCCTCTAAATGCCTTCAGCCATTCCTCAGATCCTCACTCTCCACTTCCAACATTTTGTCCTTTCACAAGCAAATTTCTTCCAAACCATCTCAGCTACTTCTCTCTCGAATGCTGTAGCTCCATGTACACACATTCCTGGTGCATTCTTTTGGTTAATTCTTGTAATCTGTATTTAAATTTAAAGCAGACATGTGAGTATTCATGCTTTAAGGGCTCAAGCTTTCATTGGCATTAAGTCCATTTTAATTCCTACAGTATCAGAAGAACTGCAGGAATTCTGTATCTTGGAGGACTGGACTCTGGCTTTGTGTGACTTTGCAGTATTAAAAAAAAAAATAAATCACAAAACCAAACCCTAAAGCACAGAGTTCTTAACAACTGAAGTGTTGTTTCTTTTAAATTAATACTGAAACATAGCAATGAGTTCACTATTTTGAAAGTCCAGGTTTACCAGCATTAAAAATGAGGTCTGGTTACTCAGCCAGCTTCTGTGATAACCAACCCCACAGTTGCCAAGTTTGGTCCAGAGACCATTGAGATCTATGAGCTGCTCAACTCTAACGGCTGCTCCAACACGAAAAATGTAGCAGCAGCCTCAGGTAGTCTTACTTATTAAATTTAAGAAACTATTTTTGGAGAAAACTGCTTGAAATGTCACTTCAAAAAAAAACCCCAAAACTAGAGATACACAGCGTTACAAGAGGAGCCAAAAATAACATTTCTCAAAATGCCAAGATTTCTTTTTCCATTTTAGTACATATTTATTTTAAATTTACTCGTTATTGCTTTAATTTTTTTTCTAATGTTGGTGATAACTCGGAGCAGCTTTTCATCCACAGCAATTCTAGGAATTGCCTTGCTCACCTACTTTAAACAAAACTTGTAGTTTTTACCACTTACTTGTGCAAGGTATCTCACTGAGCAAGACTAAGGCATAAAACTCCTCCTGTTTCGCATGAGGGACAGCAGAAAAGAGAGAGCCCTCCTGTGTAGGTTGCAGGAAAGCTCTGGAAAACTCTCTTTTGTGCCACCGAGCTTCTCTGCCACGGAACAGGGCTCTGATTTATGTTCGCAGAGAAGAGCTGCTCACCCGAGACTACAAAGATTCCCGGGCCAAAAAATCTCTTATTAGAGCAACCAAGACAGAAATCAAATGTGCAGAAGCCCTCACTGCACTTTGTGGGTTCCTCTCCTGATTCTTCATAGAATTTGATTCTGAAGAGCATTTTCCACCTGGCCTACAAAAAGACAGTCAAGCCTGTCTCTTGACAGTATATAGCACCTTTATTTATCCCTGAGAGCTCCAATATCCCTAGAAATCAGCATCATCTTTGCCATTTACTGCAAGGATGTCTTCATACAACTTTTCTTACCAAAAAAAGCCAGTTCAAATCTTGTCTAATAATCTGGTTTCATCCCCATAAAAAACAGAAGCACATTTGGCAAAAATAGACAGGCATAACAGTGGAGTTTTAAGCTTCTGACAAATAAATCCACCTCCAACTCACACCTTGACTGGATTTGGACAGTGGATGTTCCTACAGTGTCCAACATGTCAAGAAGCGCTGAGCACAACTACATGTAAAAAAGCATCCCTTTTCAAGGCTCAGAACAAAGTGCTAAGAACTGAATTTCCTTTTAGAAGTTAACTGAAAATCTAAGCAATGGTTTTGAGAGTTCATTTTGTTACAGGGTGTTGTGAAGTTTGTTTTCATTTGGTATCTTTAGAAGTGAAACTGCTTGTTTCCAGTGCTGCCTGGGAGCCATAGGCTTCCATACAAAAGCAATCCTGCTGTCTTCAGTGAGAAAGCTCACAGAAAGTCAGGACGACTAAGGTCAAGTCTATTAATGCAAAACCAGACCACTGATGGACAGAACTGAAAGCTGAAGTGGAGGAGGTAGCAATGTTATGCTTAAAAAGAAATAAAAATCTAGAGTGTTGACTACCTGGTTAGAGAGCAACCACCTCTAAAAGTGAGCACAGCTTCTTCCAGTGGAACGGGGAAGAAAGCCAAGAGATACACATTTCCTCACTCACCTCAGATAATTCTGTAAATTTTGGATTAAATTGTTTGCTTTAACTGTTCCTTTTAATGCCACACAGCTGATGTCCTGTCCCGGTAACTGATGAGCAGCTAAAAACTGTGGCTTAAAGTTGTGGCTGTATCTAAGTTCTTTAAAAGCTGCTCGTATTGGGTTATGAAGATCACGGTCCAAAGTTCAGAAACAGAAATTGTGCAAACTGCATTTTAGAGGCTGCTTTCCCATTCAAAAATATTGCTGAAGACAGATGTGAACAGTGGCAAAAAGTAGCAACATTTTCAAAACACAGCACGATACAAATAGCTAAGAATATGTCTGTTTCTTTCAATATTTCTGCTGTCAAATTATTTTTTCCACCTGGCAGTTAATAATTCCTAGGCGTTTTACAGTTACAAAAAGAACTTGCCCCTGCCCCACCATCTGAAATATTCAATCTTACTTTTACTGGGAGTAGAACGATTCAGGCTGCCTGAAACCAGACCAAATGCACTAGATTAATACAGTGTATTTTAAAGTAATATGTTCTGTACAGAATAACATATTAGCACAGTGTCATTTGGACCACGTGGGGGATTTTTTGTGGAAGTTGAGGAAATTGAGGCAACCTATTTATTATTCTTAATTAATGTTTTGGGAGATGATTATTGTTTTGATGGGGCTTTAATTATCTGTAATATTTTCCAAACCCTTGTCAGAGTTCAGAAAAAATGACATAATTTCACCAGTGATAAAAATGGCTTTCAGTCTCATTTCATTTCGCTAAGCAGGTATCAAGGGAAAGAAACGCTTAAACACGCCTGGGGACTGGTTTACCATAGGGCTTTCTTGAAATTAAACCAGAGATCTAGACACTAATAGCGCACTTTTGAACTGGGATTTTCAACTCAGCATCTCACAACACTTGAAAAGGCAGGTAAAACCACATTGTCCCATTTGAAAACCACAGAGAGAGAATTGTTTAGGGATACTGTCATTAGACAAGAAACCAGGGGACAAAATGGGAACTAGCAAAGGTAGGCCTCATCTTCGGGTCCGGGCCACAGCCACCTACACAGCTATGGACATACCCACATCTCCAGTGCCACCTCTAAGAGTTCTGACGTTCTGCAGGTGTTCTCTCAAACAGCTTCTGGGGACAGTCTTCATTGCAACACTGCACGGCATTAGCAAAATCTGTTCCAGTACCAACAAAATAATCTGAAGATTTCTACAGAGACTTCCAGTGCTTTAAAGGCTTTCTTGACTGGGAACAGAGACATTTTTAATGGTCACCTTTGCACTGTGTAAACCAGCAATCATAGCTGCCACACTCCTTCATTATGTTTCATACCATCGTTTCCTCTTCGCCACTATGCACCTTCTCACTCCAATTTTGGTTCTCTCACTTCATCAACTTAAAAGGCTCTTCCTAAAATAACAGGTTAGTAATGGCATATTACTATATGAAACAATGCATGATTATAGCTTCTATGTTTAACTACATAAATAACAGAGCAAAAAAAAGTGCTTAAAACATTTGCATCCACTTTGATTTCAGCCAGTAAAATCAAACTGTCCTCTAAATATATGAATAATACTGAATACGTACTTTCTCTCACCCACTTGTTTCCAAGAACCTTGTAAATCATTAGAGTATTTTCCTCCTGCTTTTTGCAGCAAACACGCCTCTGCTCAAATGGAAGTTATCAGCAGTTAACATCACCCTTCACTTGTCAGCTCCATCACTCGGCACTACAACCAACCACCAACAGCTTCCCTAAGACTCTCTGCATGATTTTTGAAAAGCTAGTTCAAACACTGTCAGTCTTCTCCTCTGAAAACATTATGCTGTTTAAAAAGTTTTGGGTTTTGGTTTGGTTTTTTTTTTTAATTAAAAATGAATAAAAAAATAACTGTCCTTAAAGCAACAGCTAAAAATATCTAAGAGCTGCTAATTTTGCTGAGTAAACCAGAGGAAACCAAAAGTTCATTTTAAAAAATATAGATGTATTGTTCTAAATATAAAATCGAAAGCAGAATGAAACTGCATGAGACCTTGACATTCCCAAGGAGCAGGTTTCTCACCCCACGTGCACCTAGAGATATTAGCTTTTGCACAGTTAACAATTATGCTTTAAAACATAACGTTAGTAAAATTGTGCTGTGTACTTCCATTCTGTAAGATACTTATTTTGCCCAGAGTAACGCCACCGTAAAGAACGTATGCAATTACTACAGACCAGTACAAGTAAAATCATTCCCTAATCCGACTGCTGCCAAACATGGGAAGAATTTAGTCCAGTGAAGATCCTCCTTGGTTGGGACTGTTACGCTGACTCTCATTTAACAGTCACATAACCAGCCCTAAAAGGTAACTGTGTGACTCATCATATGAAGAAAACACCAGTGAGAGCAGATCTGCCTGGACAACGGTGATTTTCTTTCTGTAAACTCTTGCAGGGTCCCTCAGGAAGTGGCAGGGGTTAAATAAGTCTAGAACTTTTGAGGAACTGAATGAGAACTCCATAGACGAACGTGTACTGCGAAAGAGTCTGCACCATCATCATTCTCTGCTGCCTCAACTTGTCCAACACTCGTGGGATGTCCAGCATCTGGAGGAAGAGAATAAACCGTTACAAGTGACTGGTGGGCAAGGAGACCAGTTGGCACTTTCTCAGCAAGAGGTTCAGTGTGGCACCAGTGATCTAAGGGCAGAATCAGCTGCTCCAGTTTCAGGTCTGACAATTCATTGCCCGTGCCTGCTCTATACCACTGACCACGCCTCCCCCTCCACTGGGAAAGATGCATCATGTTAAACTTGCCCATCTTGTGGGGTCTTCACATTTCTAATGGCTGGAAAAGTCTGTCACAGTGTTGGGACAGGGATGCCCAGCAAAACAGTTTTTGGAGTCTCAGCTGGGATGTTATATTATTAACACTTTACACCTACTCACTTCTGGCTAAAAGCTGACAGGACCAGCTTTTGCTCTTTCAATAGCCTTGTCCTCTGCTGAGACTGATACTGCAAATACACTCACTGAGGAACAAGATATTTAATAACAAGCACAGAGATTGGCTAAAAGCACATTTTTGAATATCACCAATTAAAACTAAGTAAAAGTGGTAAGTCAGGGTGAAGTCCTGAAATACGCTCAGTAGCCCAGGGCACACCTTGTTCCACTCGGTGACTCAACATCTTATGGAGTCAAGGCTCCAAATAAGCATTCCAGTAGCCAGTGTGTAAGTGGACAACTCCAGAAGATTATTAACTTCCGTCCAGTTGCCAAGAGCTTTTTCAACTATAGTTGTAAGGGCTCTTCCAACGGACACATCTTAGGAATGCTCACATGAACGGACGTAACATATTTATTAGACAGGTTATTTACTCTTCCACTACCTTGCATTATTTAAAGCACGAGAAAGAAAAAGAGATCACCTCATTGTGTTCCAAACAAGCAATCATGATTTCTGACAGAATGACCACTCCTGTTCTTCCCACACCTGCGCTGCAATGCACCAGTACGGGTGGATTGGAGTTCTTAGGATCTGCGGTGCTGTTCGTGTGGCGCCGCACTGACTGTATCTCTTCCAAGTAGGCTGTTAAGTTCAACAAGATAAGAAGAGTAACTCCAGGAGACGAAGCCACATAAGCCATGCTACTACACCATATGACCACCAAGAAAGTAGTAATTTAAAATAAGACATCCCACAGAATAATTATGTGCTCACAAGTCATATCCAGAGCAAAGCAATACAGAGCAATAAAGATCATCTAACATTTGTAGGGCTTTCTTTGTCCTGTCCCCCTACTCCCTACCAAAGGTGGCTTATGGCCAATCCTGCTGCTTCTGGAACACACTTAAATGTGTAGCATGTGATGCAATTATGTTTTAATCTATATGAGCTCCTAGTAAATTATGTTTTTGCCTTCAGACATCAACAGTTACTTTAACAACCTGGGAGGTATAGTACTGCCAAAAATGTAATTCAGCATCTCTTGTTGGTGTGAAGGAACCTCTTACAGCAGAACACTTGGCATAATTATTAAAAGCTAATTCCCACATAGCATTTTAGGAGGTATTACAAAAAAAACCAAACCAACAAAAAAACCAACCAACCAACCCCAACATTACAACTTACAGAGAAATCCCTTCAAATCCTCCGGACAGCCATGCTCTGGCCAGTCAGTGTACTGCAGGTGCCAAACTGTTCTCTCCTGTCCTGTGAGAAGATGCTTAATCTTCAAACCCGTTGTTGCATAGCAGCCCGAGTCCGTACGGAATCGTGTGGTGATCTTAAATCTTCCATACGTTACAGTGTTGTGTCTTGAACCAAGCCGTGGCCAGTATCTGAAGCTTTTTTCTCGCCCACTTTCCTTAAAAGTAAAAGACTTGATGAACAAGACGCAGAAGAGGACTAATACAACTAATGCTCACGTAACAACGGTATCTATCCTCTATTAAGTCCTAATACAGCATTATGGTTTCTTTCTGAGTAAACCCATCATAGAATGGTAACAGTTGGAAGGGATCTTAATGCCCCCTGCCATGGGCAGAGACACCTCCCACTAGAATAGGTTGCTCAAAGCCCCATCCAGCCTGACCACAGCTTCTCTGGGCAACCTGTCCCAGTGTCTCACCACTGTCTTACAGTAAAGAAGTTTTCAAAGTTACATCTTTCTGCCAAGAAAAGCAAGACAGAATGGCAAAAGGGTCACTAGAAATGTATCATTGATTGGTCACCTTGTTGGAGCAAAGATGCCCTTCCTCTAACAGGCCGTAACAAAATTATTGAAGAATTGCGGGGAGAAACCTGACTCAGTTTATACTCACTTCCTCTGCCGTCACCATAGCTATGATGGCAATCCCTTGTTCCCAGATCATCTGCCAGAAATCCTGACACGTGTTCTGCAAAGGGCCCTGCGTAGCAATGTAATCCCACTCTATGCCACCAACAGAGATCTGTAAAAAGAAAGGCATTAGATTAGTAATTACTGAAAACTTCCTTTCCCTGGTTCTTAAGTCAGCCCTTTGAAGATGCACAAACTGACAAAAGACAGCAACGCTGCCAGAATAGGAGCCCCTTTTGAGTTATGTCTCCCTTCCATTTTTTAGCTACATCTTGTCACATTAGACACAGAAGAGACACAATGCTTAAAACCGTATAGACACATAGCTAAAAAATGTATTTTACACCATAAGCATTATGCAAAAGTGAGTAAATAAAATTGTATTTCTTTTTTATGAATTTAAGGTATTCTAGCCAATTTTGGAAGAGAGAAGCTTTCATAGCCTGATGCCGTAAATGCTATTGTAAGCACTGGAAAGTCAGAATTAGCTGATGTTTCCTCAAAAAATAGTATCTTACTTGTTCGAGAAGGGTCAGAAAAATTACTCAACCTCTGTAAATGAGCTGAAGTATAGAAACTATGGTACCATGCCAGCGTACAAACGGATTTATTAAACAAAAGACAGCAATACAACTATAACCACTGCTTGGACAATCTCAGCTCTTTCCAGAGAAAACATGAAGCCAGCTGTAGTTGCACATTAAGTAGTTAAATACATTGAAAATGAACAAACTGCCTTGAAGGTTCTTGAAGTCGCACTGCAACTTCTTGATATTTTTAAACAGAGTTGAAAGAGTTAAGGCTGAGGAAAGGGCACAACTGAAGATTATAAAAGAGAGGATTTCACCCTGATTCCTTTTCCTCTGCCACTGCAGTTCAAAAATATCATAATCATTGCAAAGCATCCCAGTTTGTTCTAATGCTATTTGCCTTCTTAACTCTGGGAAAAGCAGGTTCGCCTTCTGCTAGCATCAATCCACAGAGAGAAAGAAGACAATCCATACAGAAGTGAAATGCAGAAGACCTCTCCAATAATTAACCCTCCATTATTTCAGGCAACGAGGAAAAATAGGTTCCTCTTTTCCCCAAAGAAACCTCTGCAGAAGAAGGGAAAGAGAGAGATGGAGAGATTCTTACTAAGCTGACCAAACCAGAATTGATAGCTAAATCCCTTTCTAGTTACCCCGCAAACTGGAAAATATTTCTCCAACAGTATTTCTCTCACCTTGATGTGAGATGCATTGATGTAACCCGTGTTATTTTCTTTGGTTGGGACTAGCTCTACTCTGGTATCATCATAAGGAAGGACGTCCTGGAACCGGTTTCTTTCAGCATTTTCAGGAAGCCGAGCTATTGAGCACTCGCCATCTATAAGTCTTTTTTTCTGAATGCGTTCATATTCAGTAAACACCATCCCCTGCTCTAACCGTTGTTCCAGAACTCTACACTGAAAGACAAAACACAAACAGCCATACAAAGACACATTCTAAGGTGAATCTATTTTAACAGAGACATCGTGAAGGAAAAAAGGTATGTATTTTCTCTCTGATGTACTTTTTCAATACTTTTCCAGCTATTGGTTTTTCACACATGTACCAGAACTAGTCAGAAGCAACCCTAACTAGCAGGAATTTTGTTCAAGCAAAAACTAAGAAGTCTGTTATACTTCATTAGGCCACAAAGACTGTGGATACCACTGGTGAAAGAAAAATTATGTCATAGTCTTTATAAAGACAGCCCAGTTGGGCAAAGAAATATTTGACCAAACCAGACAGCTACGCTATAGCTACAAACCACCTCAAATACCTCGGAATAAGAAATACTCATTAATCCTCCTGCTCAATATAGCATGTTAAATTGCATCACTTGCAAAGGTGTCCTTTAACCTTGTAACAAAAACGAAAACAAAAATTAAGTCAACTTTGTCATTGGGATGGAAAAAAACATAAACAAAAAGTCTCAGGCAAAGAGCTAATAATTCACCACCAATATTCCATTTTCTTTGGCTGAAGATAATAAACTATGCATATATCAGTAAAGCCTTCTCAGAACCCCTGGCTGCAGCTGAGGTATAAGACCAGGATTTTTTCTACTAGTGTAATATTTTATTTAATAAGCTGCTGCTCGCCCCACCCTGATTTATTCTTTCAAAACCAAGTTCTTTCTTAATCATAAGACGCTTCTGGAATTTCAGCATATCTTTGCCAACAATAATTAGAGGAATAGTATGTAAGATTTCAGCCAGAAAATTTCATCTATGTCACATGTCCTCAGCTTCTCACAGCAACTGCTCCACAGTATCAGGTCAGAAAAGTGTCTTGTATCAAATAACCTCAATGCCAAATGTCGCAGAGGAAGGGGCAAAACCTCAATCATACGCAATCTGCACATCAATACCTCCACTGTGCAAACTCCTTTATTATCTTTAGGCTAAATTCCCTCATAATTACATGAAGCTGAGCAATGAAAGAGGCATTGAATAAACTTTAAAGTCACCTTCTAAAAAATTATCTGCAGTTTTGACTTCCTTTCATGTCTCACGTCTGCTTTGCATTGCCTCTCCTCAACCGTTTTAGGAATTAATCCCATTTCATGGGATCTATTCTGCGTCTATTCTGATGGCTGTAAGAAACAGGAAATAACCAACACAGGTACTAAATGTAGAACTGTATCTCAATAACACCATTTTTGTCCATTAGTATCTTTAAGGGATATAAATTTAGTTCAAAAAGAACTTGGACTGTGTCGAAATGAACAGTCAAATCTCTCTCCTATGGATCTCACTCCAAGCCTTCAAACTGTAAGAGTGAATTAATACTGTGTGACTTGCAATTACTTTTCTTGGCCCGTTCCTTAAAACTGCAGCTGGTGAGAGCAGGATTGTTCCTTTAGGTTCTAATCCCTGCCTAGGGACTGCCAAAAAACTGAGCTAGAGGCAAGGGCTGCAGCTGAGGACGCCCAGCCGTGCTCAGAACTAGATTCTGGAGAGATCACAGGTCGCAGGATGTACAACAAACACTGTAGCCCACAGTGCATCTCGTTGCTCCCTGGTCAGATGTGTGACGACAGCAGCGTTCTACCCTTCACAGGCTGGATACTGACTGCCTTTCACTTTCCTGTAACTATTTAATGATATACAAAGCAGGCTAAAGTATATTTACTAATGTTGTTTACCCTGACATGAGTAGAAGGAGGCTCAAAAATATATTTCTCAAAAAGTGATCCTCAAATTCTAGAACCTGATGTCCTCTCAGCGACCTGAGATCTTTTACCAAATTTAAAATTTCTGCAGGTCATACAAGTTCCATCTATATTTTCAGGGATCCACCTGAGGAAAACAGATAAGTGCAACCTGCACAGGTTGTACCCTGGTGAAGCAATTTAACCACAAAATTTATTGTAAGAATTGTATGAATTACTAATAGAATCATAGAATCATCCAGGCTGGAAGGGACCTTCAAAGGTCATCTAGTCCCACCTCCATGCAGCTGCAGGGACACCCCCAACTAGACCAGGTTGCCCAAGGCCTCATCAAGCCTCACCTTGAATATCTGAATAGTAATTACAATTAAGTTCAATCTCACATTCAGAATTTTAATTTTCTTATTTTTTCAGTGTGGAAAACCCAGAAATTAAGACAGAAAACAGAAAGATCTGGTACAAAAATATATCAATAGTTACTAGTTAATTTCTTTCCTGTGTGGTTCAAGGGTAAACTATTATCTGAATCACTGACCATCTAAAATCTTAAAGAAAAATCTGAGTTACAGCCAACTGTACGTACAATGGATGTACGTAGGAATGTCTTATCCATCAGAAGTTTCATTCTTGAGTTACTTTGAACCTGAAGTGTTTTAAAGTCAACACAAAGCATGATTCATACACATTTCATTTTGAAAAATAAATAGTGAAAAAGAGATATCAAGCATATCAATCAACATACCCGTTCATCATTTGTTGCTCTTGTTGATTCTTCCTTCCCCTCATCTGGCAGAGGCATTCTAGTCAAAGTTAGGCCATTTAGGGCAGCCAGCTTTAGAGGCCCTATTTTTTTTGCATCATTTTTATTCTTTTTCATACCCTGCAAAAGAAAAACTAAAACTTGTAAACATTCTTAAATATTTAATGAAGTTATAAAGCAGAAACCTGATGAGTTCAATTAAGGAAAGGATACTCCTTTGACCCCTTCTGCAAACAGCTTTGGCCTTTCTTTTTTGATAAGCAGTGCAGTGAGAGATTAGGGTGGTGGGACTACATTCCTCCAAGGACACAACACAAGTCTGTCTTCATTCCAGACAGGTTAATGAAACTGCATGAGAATGACATATTGTTCCCTACAAAGCTCACAACTGAGGGTGAGGTGACAATTCTGGATAATTAACATTCTTGGGCAGAACTGAAATCACTTTCCAAGGCAAAAAACACATAAAAATGATTCCTTACTGGACTATTTAGTTTGCAGGCACTTTTCTTCCCTATAAGCGGGCATTACAATGAGCATGTACATTTCAGATGTTTGGACAGAGTTAAATGTTTGACTAAATTTTCAACCAACTGCACATATAAAACAGGAACACAGAACCACAGACAGATATGAGCCCCAAACCGGGCCATGAATCTAAATTGTTGAAGTTACCATTCATTATTTGAGAAAAAAACCAAAGGGGTATTTTTATGAAAGAATAAATTAAAATGATTCTTTTAAAAAATGTAAGACAAAACTTCATCAGTCCTGCAGTTGCTCCGAAAATGGGAGTGTATATGCTGTTTGAATGATAATAAGTGCTTTCCAAAGCTAAATGGTTGTAAGGACTAGGAGACAAAGCTATGAGGACGAGACCACATTTAAAAGTGAAATGAACACAAACACAAATTAAGAGTTCACTGAAAAGCAAAATATGCAAACATTGCTAGGAGCCAGCTTTGTTAGCAGGATATTCATCTCAATATAGCACACAGAAAAGTGATATTCTCGATTATGGAACAGCAGTCTTAAACATTACTGAACTAGAAAGTATTTTATTGAACACTTCCAGTGGAAAAAAGTTTTAATATCAATTTCATTTCAAAGGTTACTTTGAATGTTTACAATAGCTATCAGCAGGAAAAGGCTGGGTATGATTTTGGTAGACACACCAGTATCTGAGTATGTCTTTTGGAGATCAAAGCATCAAGTGACTAAATGTGAACACAAGGAGAAAGGTGTTTTTTTCCTATATTCACACAACTAAAAGGAGGAAGGAGATTTAGAAAAACATATATAATTATAAAAAGAATTGAGGCTGGTTCATTTCATTGTATTCAGCTCCATGTATTAAGTCTAACAGGCAAAAAATATGAAAGGAGTAATTATTTAAACACACACCTTTTGCATCATCAACTCTAACAGTTACTACAGCAGACGTTAGATGGTAGTTCCACTGTAGTCCCAATCTGTGCAGAAAACTCTTTGACATTAAGTCAGGCAGGCAAAGTTAACAACAATTGAGTTTAAAAAGCAAAATAATACTAAAAATGGTCCTCCTGCCTTAGCAACTGAAATATGCCACGGACAACATAATGCTGAGGAAGAATTTCAAACAAAATGAGTGGTAAGGACTGCCAGGGAAATCTTACAGTCCCACACAGATCTTCATGTTTCTGTGAGGTGGGAATTACAGGGAAGGTGAAGAAACTTGCAGTTGTTCACTATTTATGGCTTCCTAAGATTGGAGTAAGAGAAGGAGACATGAAAAGCAGAAAGTACCTTTAGTGGGATAAAAAAAAAGCTTGAAGAGAAGGCAAAAAGGAAAGGATACGAAAAGGGGAAGGGATAGAGGAAAGAAGAGAATGCAAAGAAAGAATTTGTTGTGCAACATGTCAAGTCTCCCTCTTAGGTCACAAGAGGAAAGCAAACCAATCAAAAAACGTAAACATTCAGCTACACACAAATTTTCAGTGAGAAGAAGATTAGAAAGCTGGCAGTGGAACAGAAAGAGTTGCCTCTGTTCCGATAAGAGTAACTAAGGCAAAATTTGGGATCTAGAACTGACTTTAAATTTACTCCTCCTACAGTTGCCAGCCTGGTGTGTCGATGGATGGAGGTCGCAGAGCTGGGTTTGTGTGGGAGGACTATACAAACAGAACACAGACATGGCAGAGGAGCAGATAAAAAGATAGCTAAGCAAAGTTAATCAGGGAAAACCAGAAAAATAAAGGTCAAGCTTAAGGTAGCTTTTAATTGAGGTGTTTAAAAGCATCTCAGGTTGATTAAAAAAAAAAAAAAACAAACTTCAAACACCCCCCCCCCAACTCCTGCTACATAAATAAGAGGAATAGTATCCACTTACACCTAACGGAGGAAGGCCTTCCACGATATTCTTCTTCCCAGACAAAAGATCAGACACAGGTCTCTTCTTTACTGAATCTTTCCTTACTCTGTATCTCCCTGATGTTGTAAGATCAGACTCCGACATAGATGGAGTAAGCAACCCTTCCCCTCTCCTCTGTACCTGGCTTTCTACTAGTAGATGAACAGGATTCATATCTTTCATTCTCTTTTCTGTCTCTGTAATATGTAATTTAGGCTCAAGAATATGCAAAGGGCCAGCGGATGAAGCAACAGAACTGTAAGGGTAGTTCAGCACTGAATCATGAGAATAACCACCCATAACGGATGAAAGTTGGGTTTGATCTTCAGGGAGAGGAGAAAGACTTGTACCAGCCTTGTTTTCTTCTTCAAATTCTTCTTCTTCCTCACTACTGTGAATCAGCATAGTGGCATCTGAAAGGGTTTTCTTATGATCACAATTCACACTTTCTTCTTGCTCACTTTCTTTCTGTTTCGTTCTCTCCATCAGAATGTTGGGCTGTGACCCTTCCGAGATAACTCTTGGAAGAGCCACATCTGCTGCCGAAGCTGACATGGTCCTCTCTTTAATTCTAATCCCTTCAAAGCCGGGAGTCAAGCCTGCTATTTCAATACTGTTTCTCTTCTGAAGCTGAGCATGGCGTGCCGAGGTTAGAGGTTCGCTGACTTCCTGAAGAGAATGTGCCACAGGCAGGCTGTCTTCTTGAAATGTCTGAACAGAATGGTGCACTCGCCTTGTGATTAGATCTGGATTGCTGCTGCTAATGTAGATATGTCGGGAAAGGTCTGGAGTACTATTTGCAGGTCTTGGGTACGGGTATGGGGGAGGCGGGCGATAGACTTGGGTCTTCATTATATTTGGCGCTGGATAGTCCTGAGCCTGGAGCTGTACATTCGTCAGCTCAGGGACACTCACTGCCCCAACAACTGGGCGCTTTTCAGCAGGATAAGGATAGGGAGACTGGCTGTGAAAGCTGTAGTTCAGGTTAAATGGGTAATGGTTAGATTGTGGGGAAGTAAAGTGAGCATGTTCTCGTATTTCGGGTTGGCTGTAAACTAAGGCATCAGGCCTGCTGTAAGCGTATGAATTGCCGATGTTAAGATTTCTCATAGAATGGCTCTGCCTATCCGTGTGCACCATTCCCCTGTTGAGCTGTCTCATCACAGTTTCATAGTCCGGCGTAGGGCGATAAGAAGGTGGTATTAGTGCGCTGTGTCTGTGTGATGGGACGTAATCAGTTCTGAGGACGTCGCTTCCAGTAATGCTCGGGTTGGAGGACATGGGGGACGGCTGCAAGTAATGCTGTGGATTGTTCAAGGAGTTTGTGCTGTGTGCGCTGTAGACACTCCCGTTGCGAATCCGACCGCCGTAGTCATGAGGGGCTCTGTCCAAGCTAGTCTGAGAATGGCAGTAGTATCCATTCTGATTGCTCACAAAGAGGTTATCTGAAAGTAAAGTTTAAGAGCAACCCTTATGTCCAAGATACAAAACAAAGACATCCTCTATTAAGACGTAACTAACCAATGTTTAAGATTGAATAACTGAGATTTTGCTAATCTTAGCTATGCATTAAAATGGGAAGAGAAAAAACAAACCCACCCCAATTTTTTTTTTTTTTTTGCTGTTGTTGACACCCAGGGTACATACACCAAAATAACCTTGTATCTTCATTTAAATGATGCAAATTCCTACTGGAAAACATTGTCTCAGTTTAAGAACAGTTTTCTTCTCTTTGGGATAGATATCCTTGGTTTCAGTGCAAGTTAAACAAAATCCATATCAATCCTAAGCTACACTAATTGAAAGAAAGAACGTCTACACTGGGGTTTGCACTAATCTAATGAGATCAGTTTGAACACCAAGCAAGAAGAAAAAACAAACAAAAAAGCACCTAAACCCTAAAGTCACACCCAAAACAATTGAACAAAAGCCCCCTCACTCTTCTGCTCCCTGCCCTGGTGATAACTAGATATAGTGCTACAAGACCTCAATGTTGAAAAAAAATAATAATAAATTAAAATAACTTTTCTCTGGAAATTTTGGAGACAGTTTAAACCACCATCATATATTGTTTGCACATTAACATATATCTGCTTTGATGGATAAAGAAAATTATCTAAATGTATATATCCAATACACATTTACTAATTTAACTGTTATTTCATCAGATGCACAATTTGCCAAGCTCCAGAAGAGAACAACTCAGTCATTGCTTTTGAAGCGTTTTATTATTTAACTGTTCAGCTTCACCAATATCTTTGTAGAAACATTTAATGAACTTACCTTGGGAGGATGCATATGGTTCATTATAATGACCATTGTAATGCAGCTGAGGTGGTGGAGGCATCATATAAGGCTGAGGCTTGGGCTAAGAAAGTTAAAATGTTAGTTAAAAAGACATGATTTATTTAAAAAAAAATAAGTATTGGAAATTTTTTTATACATAATATATATATATAATGTTCACAAAACCTTGTCTTAAACCATTTCTCTAAATATGCAATATAAGTTTCTCCTGTGAGATCATAGAAGAAATAATAAAAAAGAAGGAAACAAAACCAAAACCACACATCACCAAACCAAGACTCTATCTTGTCGTCTGACATCTAGATAAGTCTCTCATCTAGCCGAAGCGCTTAAAATGTTTTTCATAGCCATTATTTTGATTCCATTACTCAGATTATTACATAGCAGCTTTTTCTACAAGTCAGAAACAGTTCCTCGCATACTATACTCATCTTTTTCGCTGCTCCTTCGATTTCACTGAAGGAAACTAATGTCTGGTTCAAAGTCAACTGAAATGCCTAAAAATGCAAATACAAAACTATTTGCTCTCCTTACCATAGACATCCTGGAAGAAGACCGCCTTCTAACTGGATTCACCGTAACAGGCTGGGTTTGTCTACAGAAGAAATTTTATGGTAAGAAATGATTCTTAATACCACCAAGATCAATTTTAAAAGCTTGGAAAGTGCTCCCAAGTCCAGCTAAAAAGTCACTCTAAATTTCTTGGAGCCAGGCCCCGTGTTAAATAGTCCTCTCCAACAGTGTCAAAAGAAAAGAGTTTGGTGCATAAACCACAATCGCATAATGTATCAGCAGAATCACAAAACCAGGAACAAAACACCTCAGTTATTTGTTTGCCTTCCTCCTATGAAACATAAAAGGGAGACATCCTGAAGCACCGCAGCAGGGCAGAAAAAGCAGGGACTAGCTCCAAATTTGAACCCATAGAAAATCTAATACTAGAAGTTACCTGTTCTACAAGATCAGGTGTAAAACTGCTATGAACGTTACAGAAAGTGTCTACACTGCATGAGTGTTTGTATGTCCTAACATTCAAGCTAACAGTAAAAAAATCTTCATAATTTGTTGGATTGCCTCCAGGATGTGAGGCTCAGAAACCCTAAGCTCCTTTTTCCCCACCCTACCCTGCACTTGTACACTGCACTGTACACAGGTCAAAAGACAGCAGAATAATACACATGCAGGGATTGCCAGATCTCAGAAAGGAAGATGTTTTTTCAGCTCACCCTTTGGGAAGTGAAGGACGAGAAAGGATTGGAAAGCGCGGAAGAGAAAGAATGAGGGAAGATTTCTGAGAGCCCTCCTCAGGTGGAGAGTCCAGGGAGTCTCTAAAGACAAGGTACGTACAGATAAAGCAAAAAAAACAAGCCTGAACTTAATATGGGCATGCATTAGATCATTTCCAGCAGCAGGATCATATGACAGGGAAACATAGAGTAGAGATAATCAGAAAAATGTTTTTTTGAGGACTTCACTTATCAATAAAACCATGTTGTGGTGAAAGGGTTAAAATAAATAACGCTAGAGACTGACATTCAATACAGAGCTATAGAAGTGACATTATTCAGATAATAAAGCACAAGTCCTACAAATGAGATCAATAGTTCTTATCCTTCTCAAAAGGCACCCAAGTTTACAAGCTTAAGAGATACACGGTCTACTTTATTCCAAATTAATCTTACTCTTCTAAAATTAACAAGCTTCAAACACACTAGTGAGTCATCTGTGGTACAAAATATTCCATTGTTTTCCCACTGGCCTCAGCAAACGTTGGACCAACCCCTCCATAGCGATCTCCTCCTATACAAAGTAGAGGAATGGAACATTTGGGAATCATGCTTTTTTATGACAGACTCTACACTGTGTCTAATTCTCTGTTCTTTGACTGAAGTAACTTAATTGAAGGAAAGCTGTAGAATGGAGTAGCTCAAATTCCAGCCCTTGATTTACAAGTTGGAAACCAGCCCATTTAAATTTAATTTGATGAATTGTATTAAATTTACTTTGCACTGGTGCTACTTGAGCTATATGGATTCCATGGATATCCAAAGGACCGCATACCTCTCAGCTGCCAATCCAGCACATTTCAGGAGTGCTTCACATACACTTCCCGCCCTTTTAAAGGCCTCTAGAGTGTCCTTTCAGACCAGTTCACCCAAACCCAGGCCAAAATCCCAGTGATTCCAGCAGCTCACAAACATTCTAGCAATAGTAGTCGCCAAAGCAACTGAAGTCAGTCACAGCACTGAGACCCAACAGCAGGAGCCAAACACTATTACTTTTGGTAAAATTTCAGTGTTAATATCGTCCTCTGTTGTACAGAACATGTTTGAGAAACTGGTGATAATTATTTTCTCAAAAAAAGATTAAGAACAAAACCCCAAGTCATTAATTACTATCACCCAAAAAGGACAGTAAAGACATTAGGGAGGTTATAAAAGATTTCACTTCCCAATAGTAGCTGCAAGGGCACCAAGAGTTCTGTTAATGTATTCTACTTACAGGCTGCATTTATTTAGTCTGTAAAATTTGTGTCTCGCCACACACATCCTCCACACGTATTTTGCTGTTTCCATATCTTCCTGCCAAATAGCAAAAATAAAATTCGCATATTAGGCCAAATGCACATACCCTTCACTTGCTTTCAGACAAGCCACTGAAATTTTTAAGATTATATTAGCACTGACCGATTTTGTTTACTAATATAACTTCATTACTGTCACCAGGTTTTCCCTACAACTGTACTTCGTGTCCCTGACTGTGCTCTCTAGCCTAACAATTTTATTAGATTTATGGAAGCTGAAAGTCTTAATTTATGTTTTTATTTACTAATGTCTTAGTGAAAAAAGAAAAGTAAAAATCTACTCACAGTTTGGAATTGGATGGTCTCTTCTTTGTTTGCCAGCTCTAAGGCGAAAAAGGATTTGTTGTGGGACATGTTGGCAATATCGTGCCACCTGCAGACAAAAGGGATAGAAGATGACTGGCAAGCTCTGATTTTCAAACCACAGAAAATGCAACGGAGGAACAGAACCACTATCAAGAATATGGATAAAGAGCCAAGGACAAATAAAAAGCTCATCAATCTCTCTGAGCAAGTTGCAGACTATCATTTCCATGTCCATTAAATGACTGTTGGAAGGAAAATATGTATTTGGCTAATCCTTTGAAGGTGCACAAGAAGTTTATTATTCATCTTCCACTCGAAATTCTTTCAAGGTTTTTGTTGTTTTTTTTAAATAATCAAATCTGGACAAATTCAGTTCTCAGCAAATTGTAATATCCCAACTGTGGGGGGAAAAAATAACATCCGCATTAAGCAAAGCCATTAAGGCATTATTAAACATATTTTCTAGAACTCCCTTTCATATTGACAGATGAGAAGATAGATGGCAGAAAATATAATACCATATATTTATATAACTTCTTATTAAATATAAATGTAGTTTGGTCCACCAGTATTATGTTAGTGTGAATAGAGCCTTTATCATAGATATCACAGACAGAGGGAAAAAGCATGATCTACATACAGGACTCTCTAAAGGTAATTATATGACTTCCATTTTCATTATATAGATGCATGTAATAGCATTTTCTATGGCTACTCACTATCACACAAGTGAGGTAGAGAAACATTAATGTCCCCATTCTGATGCAGGAAAAAGGCTGCTCAAATTTAAAGCCCTGGTTCATAGACATTTATGGACTCAATTATGAAATTATTTGAACCACTCTGAAGCATAACCCAGCTTTCGTGAATTGTATTGGTGGGTCATTTGTCTATGCTTTTTTTTTGGCCGCCCAGATACGATGATATATCTATCCCCGGTAGAACTGCCCATAGTTATACGACAAAGAAACAATAGAGCAGAAAATTAGATCCTGGAATTGGAATATGAATACTTTCTAATGTTCTCCAATATACAATTTCTTTCTTACGTTTACAAAGACACTGCATTCACAGTTCTCTGGGAAACTAAGTGAAATGCATTGACAAGGCTTTATTCTTCCCCGCTGTGTGCCTGCAAAGTCAGAGAGCAGAGCCGTTGTTGCTTCATTTTGCAAGAAAGCAAAGTAGGGTATTTCTAGCACTCTACAAGAAGACAGCATCAGCTCTCCTATCAGCAGCAGAGATAAGAGATTTTTGTGAAGGGCAGCTACCGATACTGGATTGATACATTCTACTAAAAAAAAACCCAAAACACTAACACAGGATTTCAAGATTCTGTTCATATTCAGCCAAAAATTCAATCTAGATGATTAAAAGTTCACTAAGAATAAGCTCTAGCAATACTATTAGTAAAACTAATAAAATATGGAGGTGTATTTTTAAAAAATTATTCCAAATTTTATCCCAAGATGCCAAAGCAACCCCCTTTGAAGTCTCTGGGAACCAGGTCATTTCATGAGACTGAATTTTACCTGTTAGGTAATTTGCATAGATGCCAATTTTGACAATTTAACTACAAGAATATTAAATAATAAACCAAGATGATGTATGAATCCAAAATAATTTAACAAATGCCATCATACGCCTGTCCTCTATTTCTTTTATATACTATATATGAAAGGAACTCCTGGGTAATTTTGCAACTGAAAATTTCTAAGTAAACTGATGTCCCATTTCAGGACTTAAGACTTTCTATGTGCAGAGAATTGCTCCTTTGAGACTCAGTACACGTTTTGCTATGGAATGTATATTAAATGTTCATCTCAGAATCAATCTGGCTAAAAAATATTAATTCTGCAGTCAATACACTGAAAAACTCCCATGAACTTCAGTATTCACTGTAGCACGAAAACTATGAGATTATGGTTCTAGTTTATCAAAGGATTAAAAACAGATCATATCCAAGAGTCAGTCATGTGAGTGAGGAACACACATAAAGTGCAAGAAGATATTTTAAGAAAGAACAACACTGACCTAAATACAACAGGAGGACGACCATTTTTGTGTTTCACAAAGATACCATCAAGACATGCTCCGATGAATATGTCACTTCCTTGGCTATCCTGTAAGAAGTTGCAAAAAAATTATGCAAATACAGAAAACAGTCTTTGAAAGCAAAGTTACACGAGAAGCAACTGTTTTACAATTCCAGGGGAGAAAAAGAATGTGGTGGTTTCGGGGTTATGTTTATTTTTGGCAGGAAGTAACCCTTTTTACATTGGGAAAGCAAGCTGAGAGAAAGATCAAACCCCGTTTACCTTTGCAGGATAGGTCTCTTCACCATAGCCCTCCATTCTCTCTACTTCTTGCATATATAGCATCTCTGCATCGGGAGGAGTAAGGCCCCTACAAATGAAAACAACCATCAGCTAGTACTGCCAATATGAAAAAATCATCTTTTTACTACTCTGACTGACACCGTCAAAGATTGAAAAACATCTCTAAGACATTCAGGGATCCAAATCATACTGTTTTCATCTCTACCAACGGCCTATATATTTGTCTCAGCCTTTACACTTTGATTCTACTAACTTCTTCCTCTCAGACATCTCTAGGGGTAAATGGTAAAAAAGACCAGGTAAAATTGTCATCTTTGCTCATGGCAGACAATTATCACATTCATCTTTAAATCCACCATTGTCACCATATTTTCTCACTTTATCACAACAATCATACGGGCACATGTTCAAGAACTGAATTCCTCCTATCACAGTAGACATGTTTAGGAGGCTCTGCATTTCAGAGGAGAGAGTCTCATTTTCTAAATGCTGACTGAGTTTTAACTGCAGTGGCTTGAAAACATGAGAAAGACAAGATCTGTAGCTACAGGTAATATTTATTTTTTAATTAGACCAACTTGTTTTCTCACAGCCCTGCAGTAGTGTCACAGGGATTAAAAGCTTGTATTACCCCACCTACTTCAGTCGATCTCATAAAAGACATCATCTCTACCTGCAAAATCCTGTCATTCTCCTTCCTATGTCTCTCAATACTTTTTCAATCATCAATCTTTCTGTTTCTTTGCTTTTTCCTAACGTCATGCAGACTAAGTTTTCTTTACTGAACTTTAACCATGTGTTCTTGTTACGAAAGCATTTCAAAGACAAATGGATCTGGAATTTTCAAATTGTTGTTTTAAAGCAATATAGGCAAATACAATCAGTTTTACACACACAATCATTGACAAACTGACAACTTTTCTTCACCTTGTGCTACTGCATCTTGGCTACCTTTACTTAAAATCAAATTCTTGCAGTTTGAATGCAAATGTACCAGTGAAAAACTGATTTAAATGAGACATGAAATCAGTCCAACTGTATTCTGAGATTCACAACTTTCTAAACTACTGAAGCAATCAGATTAAAATTAAGCAATAAAGAGATTTAGAATGTTACCTGTACTTCTGATGTAGCAAGGCAACTTTCTGTGTCGCTTCTTCCAATATTTTTTCTTCTTGCAGCCAACCCTTAAGACAGCATTTACAGAATGAAATATAAAACACTCTACAGAATTAAATGTTTATAGTTTACATAGGCCAATCAACCCTCCACTCTAGTCTTGGAGCTTAGATGCTGTAATATGGACACAAACGAAACCAAAAAGCGCAAACACTGTTTTCAAGTGGTTTTACTCACTTTCCCATCTTCACCCCAACCTTCTTTTCAGGGTAACATACAATAAAATTGAAAAGATATGGCAACATCTTTGCTCCTGTGTAACATAAGGCATTATATCTCACTCCAGTCTCACAGAAAACCTTCAATGAATTGAACAACTGAGAGAGCAGTAAGTGAGATGAATCCTGGAGTCTTTAGTAATAATTTACGTTAACAAATCTAAAGAAAGATTTAAATTTAAATGTATCAAATTAAGAATTTAAATTTCTTAAAGTACTTACCACTGGAAACAAAGCAAATCTTTGTAGAAACTCCTGAGATTCATACTGATCATAGTCTCCAAAATCAGCTGAAAAATAAAAAAATTCTTGGATTCAAACATTTGTAACACAATGATTCAATACCTGATTAATTGCAGCAGGATCTCCAAGTGGAAAATCTCCATCCTGCTGAGCTACGATCTGAAAGTAAAACAATGGAACAAACTAACCAGTAATGCTTAGGAAGGAGAAAAGCAATACAACCCATCTTTTTATCTTGTTTGGAAAAATGGTAGCACTCCTTGTGGGATAGGAAATAAAAAGAAATTATATAAATCAGAGTGTTAGTTGATGTTCTTGATTTCCTTGCGACTTTATTTCTTCGGGTTCTTTAAGTTCAGAATGGTTGAGGCTGGAACGGTTCTCTGGAGATCTAACCCAGAGCCGGGTCAGCTACAGTAGATTGTCCCAGAGCCTTCCTCAGTCAAGCTTTAAAGACAGAGGATGGAGGCTTTACAACTTTTCTGGGCAACCTGTTCCTGTGTCTCACCATCCTCACAACAGAAAACGTTTATTATATTTAAACAAAATGTC
The DNA here is from genome assembly GCA_013398155.1 of Pedionomus torquatus. Lineage (NCBI taxonomy): Eukaryota > Metazoa > Chordata > Aves > Charadriiformes > Pedionomidae > Pedionomus > Pedionomus torquatus. The sequence continues at coordinate 244,867 of VZRU01002983.1, forward strand.
CTGTATTTCAGTTTGTGCCCATTGCCTGAGAAGAGTCTGGCTCCATCTTCTTCAGTCCCTCGTGCCAGAGACTGAATTCCTTGCAGTATATCTCCGGCAGCACAAACGCTGCACAGAGCAGCTAGAGCACCCTTCCACTCTCAGGCCTTCTACAGCTGCCTGCACCCAGCCATGCACAAAAGTGGGACCCAGAAGCCTTTCCAGACACAGCAGCAGGCTCTGAAGGGACTTAATAATAGCTTTGATTTTACGTCATGCCAAAGGGCATCCCAAGGAATTTGCCTCCTTCTCTGTTTCCAGGAAAAAAAACAGTCAACATTTCAAAGAAGAGAAACAACCCAGACTAAATTGGAAAATTTATGTACCGGTCTCGCAGGAGAAACTATGGAACGTCAGTCTGTATGGAACGGCTCCAAAAATATAAACACAATCCCCAAGTATACAGATCCTTTTTATATTACTGCAGATTCTCATCCACGATAGTGTAACTCTAGAGACACTTAGGAAGCAACTTTGTATTAAGCCTTAGCAATTAATATGCAAGTTATTTATGATGAAAGAGGAGAACTACACCAACAGAGCACTTCAGATAAAGCAGTGTTTAGAATTAGGCTATTGTAATTATTTCAAATACAGATCATTCTTGAAACCAGTTCACTCAAAACAGCAAACAACCGTTTCTGTTCGTTCACCAGCTAAAATTAACTAACCTACCTGCTATAAGCTACTTCAGTCATCGAAGCACATTGATTTAAGAACCTGCATTTTTTCCCAGTTGTTTTTTTACTGTGTTATCAACACATACAGTTTCTTTCTTATACAAGTCTGAAAAAGGAATGTGAAAGCTAAAAAGGATAAATATTTTCCATCTGGAAAGAGGATTATATTGAAAGATTTCTATAAACAATTCACTGAGCAGAGAGATACTTACACTGCCCAAAGATATGAAAATAACAAAGCGAGATTTTTTCAGTAGAAGACCATTAAATCCTGACTTGGATTAAACAGATTTGCTGTTATATAAACAAGGCACTAACATAATTCATTCTACTGCACTGCTAACCACATTTTCAAAAAACATAATCATCATCTTTAATGTGATCCTACTGACACATATAATTAAAAAAGAGAAAAAAACCCTTAGGTTTTACATCCTGCCAATGATTTTAAGTCCCTTTCAATTTTGGCAGATCTACAACTGCTGTTAGATATACTGGAGTGGCATTCACTGTGACGCAATACACAAACACATTAAACAAAGCTGTCACCATTAAAAACTTTAATTTTGAGAGACTTAAGGTGGAACAAGCATGTTAGCAGGGAACACCAGACGTGATCAGTACAGACAGACAGGACTGGTGGTTCTCTGGTACATTCTCTATTCCGTCTGACCCCAGTTAGGGAAAATAAAGCAGATATTTTCACGTAGGTATCACAGAAACGGGCCTTCAGGAGTGATCTGAACATAGGAATTATTCAGTCTTGCATATAAACTTGGAATAATCCCAGGTGTTAGGATATTTGAGAGAAAACAAGGAGACACAAGTACTGTCCATTCAAATTTGCTTGTTTATTAAAAGATGTCTCCTTCTCTTGTTACCATGTCAGAATAAAGAGTCTTCATTAACAGAAACAGATAAAAGGTCTGTCGATGTAAGCAGATGACTATAGCCTTTGCCCCCAATGTCTAAACCCAACTCCTGAAAACCGGTGTTAGATACCCAGATCCACCTCTGAGGACTGCATAAAAAAAGCAGGAAGTTCAGGGCCACTGATCTCACTGTTCCCCCTCAGTCCGTAGGACAAGATTCTTGGGAGCAAGCCTTTCATAACGTACTGAATTTGGTCTTTGAGCAATAAATAGTAAACATGCAATAGCAAATACATCATCAAAGTTTCTCACGCAACATTAGTGAATTGGCACAATTGCTTTACTTACCCTGAACAGCTAAACCAGCCAGATGTATTGCTTGTTCCAGTGTGCAAGGAATGTTGCCCTCCAAGATATCTTTCTTTAATTGCAAATAATACTGATACCTACATAGGAAAAAAAGAAAAAGCTAACATGGGCTTCTTAATTTAAAGACAGTGCAGATGAATACACCTGCATTTTCTGTTCCTCTCTGCATTCCCCATGGGGTGTCTGTGGAGGGGAGTCTCCCTTATCATTCAGACCCATTATTTCATGGTCTTTTTTAGCTCCTCCCTTAACTTTCACGTATCACTGCAGAATCAAATACTACTATTTCTTAAAACAAAGAATCGCCACGATTTCTATCTACTACCATACTCTCATATTTTCTTTATTTTTACCTCTTCCTTACTTAGTATCTTCTTATCATCTCCTCTTTACAGTCTTCAGTACAATTCTGCAGTACTGCCACATTCCCTTCCAAGAGATCTAGAGTTCCACAGCCCTTCAATCACAATAGTGACTTTCATTTCTGCATTACAGCTTCTGAATACATTTTGTTCTCACTTTCACGACACATTTTTTTTCCTTTAATTTGACCTTTTCCTTATACATGAAACCACTACCAGCTATACCATTTGTCCACAGTTTGAATCACTATTTTCTTGAATTCTGCTGCCCCTTGTAGCCATCCATGGATCACTATCTTAAGCCTAAAAACTCAAAAATGCCATTACAGCTACATAAATGTTGCCAAGAAGCACATTTGTCTTCTGTAAGTCTAGTTTTAAAAGCTTATTAACTTCCTCATATTGTATCTTAACTCTTGTGAAGTAAGGTTTTAATAATGAGAACATGGAAGTACGTGCTGCAATTCATTCAGTGATTACAAACGTCAGGTAAATTCCACACAAATTTTCATCAGGCTGAAAGACAGCTCTCTTCCTTCACTATATAACAGCCTGTTAAACACAGTGACATTTTATAAATATTTTTTAGACTTTTCTGGATCCTACTTTAAAAAGCAGTATAGCATATGACAGTAGATAAGAATCTTATACCACACATAGAAAACCAGCTGGGAAAAGTCTCTGCATTTGGGGAAATAAGTCTTCCCACTCAAGCAGTAGAACATAAGCTCTTTCCTTAGAACTGCTATTAAAAGTAAACATACAAAGAACTTTGACACTACAAACACCATCTCTTTTGTCTATGACATTTCCATTTCCTGATGCACATTAAAGGTATCACAGAATACCATCTCGGAAGGCTCATCTGGTCCAACCTTTTCTGGCAAGACCACATTCTGGACAAGATGGCCCAGCACCCTGTCCAGCTGAATCTTAAAAGTGCCCAGTGTCAGGGAATTCACCAACAATAATTTGCTTAAACATGCTCAATCTGTGTTGAAAAGGGATGGAAAAATTCCACAGATTTCTAAAAGTAATCCAGAATCTCAGTATCGTACACCAAAGCAAGCACCATCCTCTAGGACTTCATTATAAGGCTGGCACATAAATTCCTGCTTTCCACATGGCAGTAGACTGCAAAATTGCTGTTAAAGCTCCAGTATAAACATTATGTTCTTTAACTCCATTTCAGTGAAGAATATTCAAGGTTTTTCTGGCAAGTTAGCTATTCAACGCAACATCATGACATTTATCTTACTCTAATGCATCCTAGTACACCAGCAAGCACAGAATCTGAACTCAAGATTTATTTAAAAATAAAAAATATGAAAAAGAAAGACCCTACAATGACTTTTTAAACCAGTAAAATTCCTGAGGAAAAGCCCAAAACTTGAAGAATTTTCACAAAGAAAATAATCTTACAGGAATTATGCATAAAACAAAAACTAAAGCTGCCAGGCACCGAGCAGTAAGTTACAGCACCAGCATCTGCACAAAGAGACTTAATCTCACTGAAAAGCTTACACATCATAATTAGCGGGAAAGGTCCCTGGCAAGGTATTTTAGCTCCAGAGTATATAAAGACAGTTTCATGTAACCACAGAAAAAATGAAGCTGGAAAGGACCTGAGTGATCATCTGGTTTAACTCCCCATTCAAAGCAGGGCCAACTTGATGTTACCAGCTTAAATGGACTAATTAATGCCAGTACACCTTTCTGAAATAACAAATTTACAATCCAGTTAACGGTTCTGTGCTGATTTGTCAGTTGAAAACAATAATAAAATCAGAACAAATATACACATTAAGACGCTATAAGCCAGAGTATAGGCCCATAGGAGTAACTGGTCAGTATATACACTCAAGTTCCCTTTTCTCCTGCAGCCAGTGCTCCACTGGCTCCACTTTTGTGATGTTCCCCAGATTCACAGTAGAATCGGATATATGACATACAAGCTCCCATCCATCTTCACTGCCCAGTGACACAGAAAAAATACACAAGCTGAAGCTTAGACTGTAGTTTGCCAATGTATTGTACTGGAAGTACAGAAAGTACTGAAAGCAAAATAAAGCAAAACATGGCTCAATAAAATCTGCATGTGTTTTGTGAAGGGTGGATGCCCCCAAAACCAACATATGGCTTTTCAAAATGATAAAAAAGGGAGACAAACATGAAGCGACTATAACAATTGAAACTCACACCATGCAAATATGCCTATTACTGAAAACAGGTTTGATCCAATTCATAAGATCACCAAAAATGTAGCTGGTTTGCTTTGCTTATCACTTATTTTAAATATTCAAAAGGGAAATAAACACACAGTCTGAACATAGTTTCTTCCTAAAGTAGTAATTTCCATTTCTGTAGAGGTAGGGGAGAGGAAAGCAGACAATTTTTAAATAAACCACACACTTCAGAGTGCTGAAAGCAGTTATAGACATCTGTATGAAGCTTACCTGGTAATCTCCTGCTGAAGCTGAGAAACAGTAGGCACATAGAACACTACTCCAAAATACACAGTTGGCTCCAAGGCGTATTTGTCCAGCTGCTTTTTCAGAGGCTTGTCCAAATCTACCCATCTGCGCTGATTCTGCTTATTATAGTACCACAGACTGAAATACGTAATCTGGAAAAGAGTCGTTTCCATGATGAAAAAGAAGTTAATATTGCAGTATTAGATAAAATATATTGTATAAAAAACTGAAAAACTTTCTACTTAGAAAGGTTTTAAAACACTGACTAAGGCCATATGAGTTACTGAAAACTTAAGAGACCTGGAGAGACACTTAATATCAAAAGCCGACATTACTTTCAGATGAGCAATCCATATACATAAGGTCCGCCACCTAAAACATTAGCCAACTTACTCTTTATTTACAAACAGTCCCTGACCCTGTTGTGGCAACTCACAGATGTCAGTAGTAAGCATTTGTGTGTGACAGGAAAACTAGAGGAACCGAGGAAGGCAAATAGCAAATGATATCAGTCAGCAGGAGAGCAAAGTACGGCTTCTCTAGGGAAGCGGCAGGCAGGCTCCCATGGGATGCTGAAGGACAAAAAAGCACAGAACATCAAAGACAAGCTCGTTAAAGCACATCTATGGCTCATCTCACCAGCAAGAAAACACCCAGGTACAGCAGCAAGGTACCCTGCCTGGGCAGGCAACTCCTGACCAAGCCCAAACACAAATACAGTACACACTGGAACAGTTTGCCCCAGTAGGCTGAGGATGTCCATCCCTGGAATGTCAAAATCCCACTGGACAACAGTTTGAGCAACACAACATAACCTCATTCAAATTTCAATTTCCCCACTATGTTTAAACTGATTAAAATCTGCTCCTGAAGTATGCATTTCATTCAGTTCTGAACTACCAAACAGATGTGGACTGGAAAATACTCATGACGTTATCATAGCAAAACTAGAAATTGTAAGTTTTTTGGCTGGAAGAGGGAGATAAGGGAATGCTCCAAATTAATAATTATGTCTGTAAGCATTTACATGGAAATTCTCCAAGTCTTTGCTAAATACACTTTCCTATTGTAGAAGTGGTAGAAATACCAACACCGTTAAGCCAACACTTTATATATTTCTGTCTAAGTTTCTAACTTATACAAAACAGAGCTATCAGTGATGTTTTATACATTCATCATAATGATTTTGTTTTATATCAATAATTTCTGTTAATTAGCCTTGGGAAAAATATCTACCTAGCAAACGAAGTATTTACTGTTGGCTTCTCAGGAGCACTAGCATTTTGATGCTTTGGAGCACAGATTTGAAACACACCAAGAGCAACAGCTGATAGTGGAGAAAAGGCCGCTTTAGTGCTTGCCTGTGAAAACTCACCTATATATACACATCTGAAAATTCATACACCTACATTTTCTTAGTTTTGTGTCTAAACAGGTTGAAGAGTCAATCCCCATGGAATTCTAGCCATCCCTTGTGGCTCTGGCAGGCTGAGTATGGGTATAACAATCACAGCACAGGCAGGTAGGCTACATACCAAATTTCAAGGACAGCAGAGAAGTCATAATGTTCCATATCAGCACAGATCGTTAAGTAATTCAGGGCACAAAAGTTAAGGTGGAGCATTAAATAAAACCAGCCATTCCATAAAAGCATTTTTTTTCTGGGAAATTAGAGAACTGGAAAATTAGAGCCAATTCCAAAGCATAATGTTCTATAATACGCACCATAAGCTGGTGCATACTGGTGAAATGCACTTCTTTGCCCCTCTCTAAGGCAGAGCATGAACACAGTTTTAAATGACTGATGATGATTTTTCCTGGGATTCTTTTTCTCAATGTTCATAAAACAAATGCTCTTAACTACAATTACCGTTACCACGTAACTGCAAAATGCATACTCGGGAGACAAAAAAAAAATAAAATAAAATAAAAAAAAGACATGTTAGGATGAAGTCTGACCATTTAACCTTAAGATCCCTTCTGCAAACTCTAAGACAACTCTGGTCTGATTTGATAAAAAGGCAGGCTGTAATACAAAAATTAAATTGAATTAGAACCGTTCATAGAAGAAGAAAACAGCAGTTTTTCCAGTATAGCGGAAGATACTTGGAAAAAAAGACAGAATGCTGCTAAAATAGTTGCTAGAATGGAATTGTAGAATGCTACAAAAGAGTTTCCTGGTTAAGAAAGTTTAAAAATCACTGTAGAGTAACAGACTGTATTCCCACATCAGAAACGGAGTTCTCTTATAAAGAGAATCACAAAATTTACATTTTTCACAGGTGGATACTGTGTGGTCTTCATTTCAGAATTCGTTAATCTCGTTGTCAAATTTAAGAAGTCATAAACACGTCCGATTTAAAGAGGACAAAAGGAACATGGCTCTGAATACAAATACTATAAACATCACTGTTTTCTAAATTTCTCAGTCCAGGTGCACAGTTTCCCAATACCTTAGGCAACATTTACTTTTATTTCTGTGCTTCAATCATAAACTATGGCTGATAGAGGGTTGTCGCAAGCCCCTGGCACCCTACAAGGATACTGAGAAGCCAGTTTCTTAAGATTCCATAAGATATCAGGAATTATACCAGTAATAGGACAAAAACTCCCATTACAAAAGAAATACTATGTTCACTGCAACATCACAATAAAATGAAAGCCAAGCAAAACATGATGGACCAAAGCCTGGTTCCTGACTTGCATTCAAACCTTTCATTTGACTTCAAGGGCAGAATTTGATCCCATGAGTTTTCAGAGGAGCTTATGCACCCTGGAATATTCACACTGATTAAAATAGAACCCATTTTTATTCATTGCTAAAACATTTTATTATTAGCAGCTCAGGACAACACCCAATTGTAAAAAGAATGTCATGACATAATTCTTAAAATATGTTAAGCTGTTAAGATTAACACTACTTTGAGGTTCATTTATTTTAGTGACATATTTGTGACCCAACCCCTTTGAAGAAAATCAAATAGAAATAAAATTATAATAGAATTTCTGCAGTTACTTTCTACTTAGTTGACTTCTGTCACTGTGGATAAGAATAGTAAACATTTTCACATGAGAGTTAATCAGGAACACAAAAGCACCAAAAGCCCCTCACAGTATTTCAGCTCACAAGTTGGTGTTAGTGGGCTGACTGCATCTACGAAGTCAATCAGGCTTCCTAAGCCAAGCAGAGGACCTTCACTGGGTATGAGTGCCATAAAACTACATTACTGTAGGTGACTACATTATATCTTTTGGTATGATGTATGACTAAAGTCAGGGAAGTGGGACTGATCAGTCTTCTTCAGAAGACTCTACAATAAAATCTCACTGTGGACTTCAATTGCTTAAGAGCAGGGTATATTGAAGATGGAGCCAGACTCTTCTTGGAAGTGCTCACTGCAAGTATAAGAAGCAGCGGGCACACACTGCAATGTGGGAAATTCAAACTACATCAGGAAAAAAATTTCCCATCAAGACTAGCCAAACGTTGGAACAGTTAGCCCAAAAAAGGTGTCAAATCTTCATCCTGGGAGGCACGCAAACTCACTCAGGCAATCCCTAAGCCACCTGATCCAAGCTGGCCTTCCTGAGCAAAGGGTGGGATCATGCAAGCCTAGGACTCCTTCGAACTCCAACTGATTCCATCAGTGTAGAATTGGTGCTGACAGAGAGAAACAGATTATTGAGAAATTCCTAGATGTAAAGTAAGTAACATACTTTAAAAATCCCATTAAAATGATATCTTTTATCTCTTTTACAAAGCCATTAAAAACTGAGCCTTAAAATTCTCATCAGTTTCCACATCTACTGAACATGCTTCGTTGTTCCTCACCTCTTTTGTAATTTGAATTGGAATCAGTGAGATAGTCCTTCCCTGTACCAACTGCCTGCTACTAATTAGCTACAATTAATTGCCATATTTCATTTTCTTTTCCTTAATACGGATCATTCTCATTCCTAATATACCTCTACTTTAGCTCTAATCTAAACATCATTTGTATGTATCAGTTATTCTGATTAGCAGTGTGAAAAAAAAGTCTTAATATAGAACCTCAGGGTCTACTTTGGTCACAGCTTACACTATCTAGAAAAGAAATATAAACGGCAAATGTATATAGCAGGTATTAAATGTGTGTAAGCTCACTTGAGGTTAACAGCACCTATTATTATCCCCCAACTCGACTGTGTCTTCCATTTTCTGGCAAAGCAATATAAAGTTCTGTTCCCTAGGACTTTGAGACAACACTATTACTGCCACGTTTGGGGGAGGATGGAAGAGGGAGAAAAAGAAAATTAAAAAAATTATTGTCTGTAAACCCTCAGACTAAAGGAAAAAAAAACAACCAATCACTTTTTGTTGATGGAAGCAGAGAGGAAAATAAACTTTACTACACAATCCTCTGAGGCATAGCAGTGTCCAAAGTTTACTTCAAACCTATCTATTTAATTATGCATTTCCCAGCTAATTTTCATAGCTTGTATTATAAATTTTACAGAGTATCTCACAGGTTACAAATAGACTGGAAATGAGAATTGTTTCCTAATAGTTAATACAGTGACCTCTAATTAATACAACCTGCTACCTACCTCAAGGGGTACAGTGACCTTAGGACCACCATCCTAAGTTGCGAGGCAAGAAATGAAAAAGGGAAACAATACCAGGACTCACAGAAGAATGCAATCAAAATGTATTTTCAGGCTTTTCCTCTTTTACATTGGTACATACAACTAAAACAAGCCATAAACTTCTCCTGAACAGAGTGCTGAAAACACCTCCTCATTACTGAAGGATAAGCACTGCAGTTGGACTTACAAAATCCCAGTTAGCCCAAAGGCTCCACTGGGTCTACCTTTATTATGTTTGGACACAAAACAGCTCCTGCCATCAGGATATCACAGTTTATTTAAACTGCACACAGGAGAAATGGGTCAATAATCTTGTACTCTGCATGAATGCCAGATACCAAGTGAAAGCCTTACCCTACATCCAATGTTAAGAAACACAGAAGGACTCAAGAGGCCCTGAAAATTCTCCAGAAACTCCACTCTTATCACAGCAGCCAACCTCCTCCACGAATCTTCCCAATCTCTAGGGCAGAAAGGATTTGGAGCGGCCTGGACTGGCCAGTGTACAAGAAACCTGGAAGTGGTGGAGAAAGAAACCTGCAAACCTTGCCACGTACCAGCTGAGTGGGAAGCTGCACTCCTCTGCAGGCTGCCCCAGCCAATTCTTCTTGCAGAAAAAGGAGGACTGTTGGCTCGCCTCATAAAAAACCCTCCCTTGAAGCTCCTCACTTTAGGGTACTTTTGCTTATACTATTTTTCTTGTTCTAGTACTGACAAGATCTCCAAGTGTAGCTGCAGGAGGGAGCATTTAGCAGGGTAGCTGGACGAATACAGAGCAGAGTCAGACTTAAGTCTTAGTTCTTTCATAACAGAAACCTTTCTTCCAACACACCACCCACAATTATTTTCACCTAACTACTCCAATATGGGTTTCACAAACGCTACTTAAACAAAGCAGTTGCTAATTATCGCTTAAAACAAAACAGCAGGGAAAAGAAGTATACAAACAAAATCAATACTTTGCAAGGTAATCTGACACATTCTAATTAAGACGCTGCACAAATCACAATCCACCGTGTTCTACTCCCTTCAACTATCTTGAATACATTATCTTCTCACAGACAAGGCAGATTGTACTCATCAGGACGGCAGACACAAGTAAACCGGCTAATTTACAAGCTAAAGGGCAATACCCTCATAGTGCATACAAGATATTATATCCCAATCAAGACAAATTTTAACTTCCTGCAGCTATTAATCAACATGACCAAGAAATGTGAAAACACAGGTTGTTTTATTTTTAACTTGTGTTACTTTTTCCCTACCCCTGACTAAGGCTCTGGGAGGGATGGACTCACATACCTGCTTTTGACTCACACCCTAAACAGCACTGATACCACGTTCCCATTAATCAGAGGCTTCAATTCTCATTGCTTTACAATGTGGAAAAACAAAATTTCAAAGTAGGCTAAAAATACTAAGCAATAAACTAATACCTTGCATTCAGAAGTAAAGAAAACCAGTCAACATTAGTCTAAAACTATACAGCAATTCACAGGCATGGTGACAGTGAAAAAAATACAATTGTTACATTCAAATTCTGACTTAAAGAAATCAGGAGCTAGGGTTCCTAATCTTTCCTATTGCTTTCATGGAAAAAAACAGAATTTTGTGCTGCTTAGTGTGGTAAGCCTGAGTGTAAATGCTATAGCTGCACTGAGGCAATTACTGAATTCTGGCCAAGTGCTCTTTCCTCCAATTTATCTTGGCTCCTAAATTGCAATTGCAGAGTACTTATCATTAACGCATGTTTTAAATGGAGTCACCTTTGTTTTTCAATCAAACAGCATCTTTTAAATTAATTTGATCACACACAGAAGGTCTGCATTTTTTTATACACACTACTCCATGAAAATTTCTCCTTTCCCAATTTTAAGAAAAACTTGTTTCAGAGAGGCAACCATAGCAGCTCAACTATAACCACTTCTCATATTTCTTCAAGCATTAGCTAAAACTTCGTCAGTTTGTTACAAGGCATAAATATAACTATGTTAGTGACCCCTCTGTCATCTCTTGCCGCAACTTTTATTTATAAGTCAGCTATTATGTTCACTGATACATACACATGTAAGGATATTAATGGTTGCACTGGCCTTATTTTAAAAACACTCTTTATGAATGAAAAACTCACATTTAAGAAAGCACCAATCTGAATTATAGGTATTTTTGTGTTTTCTCCAAACAAGAGCTGATACTTCAGAATTTAGTGCAAAGTCTTACAGCATAGTTCAAACATTCCTGAAGCGCTGTTTCACAACTTCAAAGTTATTCAGGACCTGCATAACCTTGATTCCTTCTTTCCTATTCATGTCCAAAACAAACACAGGAACTTGCATACTCTCCACGGAACTTCCCTACCATTAGTTCTTGTACTTGGGCCCAAATCTCTACCACATCTCTGTAGTTAAGTTAAACTCTTCTTTGTTTAAGAAGTGCTATTAAAAAGCAGAAATAAAATAAGATCCAGCAGCAGAGGTATATCAGTTATAACATCTCCTGCCAAACATCATATAGATACCTAGCTGTATTAACATTAAAAACAAAACAAACCATTTCTATATTGTCAAGTATTAATTTGTGTACTTATGTCCTAGATGCAAGATGAGCAGTCCTGCAGATACTTTTTAAGGGCGTGGACAAACACCAGCTCTCGGCAGTTTTTCAAAACTTGCAATTCCAGAATGGTTTTCTGCAACAAATATGGCTTTTTTGCATAAATCAAGTTTGGGTAGAGTTCTCTCACAGGATAAGAGACAGGCTGCCCTACAAAGGGTAAGTAACCCATGTTCCCTGTTCCCTCTGGCTTCTTTCCCCAGTTCCTCAGTTCAAGAGAGCTGGATTACATAGCTGGCTTGCTGAGTCACATTCTGGGAATACCAGAAGATATTTTTTCGTAGTTTAAGGCATTCAATTTTCTGTACAGTCTACCATTCAGTAAAAAGATAAAACTGTCAACATACTTAAGACTTTCTAACCCCTAACTATGTGTCCATACCAGTATACAACTTGGAAACTGAGAAGTACTTACTGGAAAACCAAAAGAAAAGCAGTGTTTAGCCCCAGAAAGCGTAATTTGAAGGCTACTAATTTACACATAGATCTGTTAAAGCAAATTCTTAAAAGATGGCACGGCATTAAAAGTAAGGCACTCAATTCACTGTCCAAATTCAGCAATTGCAGACTGTACCAGAGAGAAAGAGACATTTACAAATTTTACCATTACGTGTATAAAAAGGTAGCGATCCCCCTCATACCTCCTGCAGTAACCTCTTTCGAAGCCACATGGGGTCCACATGTCATAACTGTGTAGCCAGCCCATACACAGTAATCCCAAACTGATGACTGAGTTTTCATAAGTGTATTAAAGCTCAGTATTCAAATAAACAGCCACACTTTCATATTTAACACTTTGAATTCACACTCACTCTTTAAGGATGGTTAGTGCAATAACAATACGTAATGTCTTAAAGAAAGTACTTAATATTTTACAGTATCAAAGATTAATGCTGTTTTTGAAGATTTAAGTGCTCAGCAATTTTTTTTTTTTCTGAAAAGTTTCTACCAAGCAAGCAGTCAGGAATGATCCAGTATCTGCTTGGCAAATCTGACTATTTAAAGTCAGAGCAACGTTTTTTGAACGCAAGCTCTTGAAAGTAATTTATATCCCTACTTTCCATTCCCTTTTATTGCAACACATTTTCCTGCCAAAATAATCCATGCAAGAATGCATGACTGAAGGAATCTGCTAAGAGTTCAATAGTGTACTGTCAACTCCCTTAGTCTGATATATGACTCTTAATTGAGGCAATTGTCATCTTTCTCTTTTTTTTTTTATTTTTAAAAAGAAACAGATTTTTAAGAGTAGTTCCAAAGAAAGATAATGAAGAATAGCTGAAAAAAACAAACCCTGCACCTCCACTGCTCTGTGACTAGTTCAATAAAAGCTAAGAGTCATCATTCAGGAAGACAAAGCCTTTGCGTTTTGCAAACCAAATATAGTTAAAATCCTTTACCTTCTGTTGATTTAGTAGTGGCATCTGAAAGTGGGTAGATAAAATTGACAAACTCCATTCACGTAACAGTAACGAAATTCTAAATATATGGTATCTGATGTGTTCTGAAGTTAAACACAAAGGCTACGAGTGTAGTTAGATTCTGCCTTTGATAGAAGGAGCAAGATAAAAAATAGAAGTTGTACTGCTGCACAGAATTGCATTTTTCCAAAGTAAATGTACACTAAAAAAAAAAGCCCAAAACACTAGGGACAATCTGTAAGAGTGCATATTGGTACTGAAAACAACCACAGTGAACAAACACTTAGAAAGATTAACTGATTCACATCTATTTCATACAGTAATACATGCTGTGTATAGTCCTAAGTGTTTGCAGGTCTGAGTCTTAAATTTATTTGCTTAATATTTGAGCAAAGTTGTAAGCTGTTGCCATTGCTTGGCAATGAAAATACACTTTAAAAAAATCATAGTTATTAGACAAAAATTATTTTCATGATAACTCTTACTTTGGTTACCATGTCTGGGGTTTTCATCCTGTATTTGAATACCATACTCAAAACACCACTATATGGCAGACCACATAATGGAGAAAAAAGCATCTCAGAACAATGTTAGAACACTAAATTTTTATTATAAGTCTCTTCTTTCCTGCCCCCCAAAAGTGCTCAAACTGGCAGTTTCATAAACTAAACCTTTTGAGACTCACATGAGAAATGTCAGTTTATACAGGACTGACAGCATTCAATGACTAAAATTGTAATACCATTACATTCCTTCAAGTGTTGGTAATCTACGTAGATTTCCATAAACAGTATTTTGCAGCTCAGCATTTCAGAAGTAATTTGTTCAATACACGAGATGTACAAATAGTCACTACATGTGTGGGAAAAGAGCAAATTTCAGTTGCAAAAGGATCATTCAAAATACAAAGTAAGGAGTTTTTGAATAAAAAGTCAGGTTAGGCATATATAGAGAGATTCAAATAGTGCAAACCATGTTTCCTCGTGAGGCCAGTACTCAATCTAAATGACTATATGCTTGCTCTGACACAGTGTCTGCAAACATGTTTGTGGTATTTGAACAAGCAATAGTTGGTCACTGTTACACTTATCAAATTTTTTGCTTTAAGTTCTTTCCACAGCACTAATCCACCAGGAAGTAATACACACACACAAGTAACACTCTCTTTCATATCCTTAGCTAAAAGTTGTCTTAAGTCTCATGGTAATTCTTAACCAAACTGCTTAGGCAGAAAGCTTTTTATTGTTTAACATTTTGCCTTTTTTAAAAAAAAAAAAAAAAAAAAACACCACTATTTTCAGCACTGTCAGGCTTAAAAAAGTTACTTTGTTTATGGCTCTAAGCTTCTATTCACCACCACTTCTCACATATCCTCCCCTTGGGCATTCCACAGCTCTACAACTTAAGTTTTGGACCACTATACTCTCCATCAAGAAAGACCAGAATATGAAGGAGCAAGGAGAAACTGTACAGCTGCTCCAGTAAATAAACTGACTGCCCCAAACGGTAAGGAGTCATCACATATATAATCCAGCATCAGAAAAAAAGTCTGCCTTGGCCGGACAGTTCGCTTACCTCTCGCAATTCAAGCCTCTGAGCCACCGCTTCCAGACTTTCCTGGCCCGTGCTCTCCACCGACAACGTGAATTCCACAAATTCATTGTTGAGCAGCTGGATACGAGCCACCAAGCAACTCTTGCTGGATACTGTATAACGTCGAGTTCGTTTCAATTTTAACCCAAAAGGCAGAGGCATCTTCTTATTCCCGCACAGATGGTTACTGATAAAAAGCCACTACCACTTGGACCTTGAGAAGGGACAAGTAGCTATCTCCTCTCAAAAAGTAAGGAGCTGTAAAGTCTCCAGAGATCAACCAGCAGCAGCAGTATCCATTAAAGACAAGCAAGGTTTCCACCAAGAGATGAGTAGAAGGGGCATCCACTGGAATCCTAGCAAGGAACAAAAGAGAAAGAGAATAAATACAAGAATCAGGAATACTTTGTCTGAAAGGGGAATGGTAACATGGGAAAAATAGCATGTATATTTTTTCTACATCTAAATAATCAGTCTACTTTTCCCAAATGCAGAGATGTTATACATTCAAATACTGAAATAAGCACCAGAGTTTCTGGTTTTTCCACAGACGGCACCAGTCTTTGGCAGGCTAAATTTTTCTTTCCAATTTGCAAGAGAATAATGAGCATTTATCAAACACGGCTTCAACGACTTAAAATAGGTCTTTCTAAACTGAATCAGTATTTAAATGAAACAGTGTATGGAGTCCAAGTTGCCTAAGGTATTTCTAATACTGAACAAAGGCATTTTCTGTAAGAGCAAAACCAGCAATCCGGCTTGTTTTTTAGAGCAGGGTGCAGCCTCGGCCGCTATCTGTTGGATTAAACAAAAAAAAAACAAAAGCCCCATAAATGATTAAGGAGGGGGAAAAAAAAAAAAAAAAACCAACCAAGGCATTAAAGCTCACACCTTAGCCATTTCCTACCAGACAATTAAAATCCAATTCGTCTAATTGTCCCTGAATTACAGCTAGCTGTACCATTATTTCTGATGTCGAACTGCCAGACCACATTTCAGGTTACGCTTTGCCCCACCGAGAAAGCACGTGAACTCCAAGAACCGTTTGTTTTCTAATTTTTCTTGAAGAACGTACACATTCCCAGTCGAAAGGCGGCCACCCATTTCCCCACCTTTCGCAAACACCTTCAGGCCTCCCCTCTGGTCAACTCCATAACGGACAACCTTCGCCTTTCTCCTCCTTTCTGAGGCCTTTTCTGACCGCATCCACCCTAACCTGTGAAATTCCTCACGATTCTTACTAGTTTCATGTAAAAGAAAAGCATTTCTTAAATACAGGTGGGGTTGTTTGGTTGTGTGGGGTTGTTTTTTTTTGCTGGCAAAGCGTTTGCGGCGAGGAGGCCGCTTCACACGCGGGAGGGAAAAAGCCACCATCGCCTCAAGGGGAAGGCTTCAACGGCTCCCTCCCAACCAGCGTGGTCCCCACGTTAACACCCCTGGGCCCGGCGGTACCGGGCCAGGGTCCACCGGCCCAGGTGGCAGCCCCCAGGCTTGGGGGGTCCAGGCCACCCTCCTTCCTCTCATTGTCAGGCTGGGGAAGCCCTGGCCAGGACCTCTAGCGGCAGCCCCTGACAGGGAAAAGGGAGTTAAAAAAAAACCAGCCACCTCGTATTTTCAAGCCGGTGCACATTATTAGCAGAGTTTACAGGGTATAATTCGATTTTCCCGAGAGTCTTAAGATTATCAGGCAGGAACGGCGTGAGGACACGCGTTTATTTGGGGTTCAGGCCCGGATCCGAAGCAGCAGTCTGCCCAGCGCACCTGGTTTTAAATTCTGAAGGTATAAACAAATAGCCACAGACTGCTCGTACGCTTACATACACGCCTAAAAATCGAATGTTCCTCGACACAACCGTAAACTTTTATGGTTGAAAACACTTCCTACCCCCTTGTAAGGAGCAAGGGAAATAAGAAAGGGAGGTAGAAAGGCACCAAAGGAAAAACCCAGGAGAAAGAGGAGGCAGTGTGGCATTTCTCCTCAATGACATCTTTGCAACCCTATTCCAGAAAGTGACCATAAACCTGCTTCAGGCCCACGTTTCTAACAATGTGGAAGCAGTTCTACCATCCTATGCAATCCCCATCCTCAATGGATAACCACCTAAAATTATAACTGAATCCAATAAAATAAAATAAAAAGCCCTGACCCAAACACTAACTTATTTTTGGGTGCGGCAGCAAAATAAATACCAACTGGCAGCAACAGATATCCCTGAAAATTTTAGGGATACGTGGGGACTCCTCACTTTATTACTCGCTCCCACTTTGATCCTCCAAATGCCGACTCCCGGGAGCAGCGTGCAGGGAATGCTCCACAGACAGAAGCTTTTAGTTTCCTGCCCACTGCCAGCAGAATCTCGCACCGGGTTTATTCCTGGCAGAGAAGCTTTTGGCTGACCGACCTCAGCTCACGTCCCCAGGGCCTGTTTTCCAATACATTCTCTGCAGAGTTACACACTTTCTTCGGTGCTACAGCAATGAGAAAAAAAAAAAAAAAACAAAAAAAAAAAAAACCCACAACACAACAAACCAACATACTCATCCTTTTGAAAGCTGCAATCAGAAGTGCAGTGGTGTTTTAACCTCAGTTATTATGTACCGATATGAAAGACATTCAAACTTCCATCAGGTCATTAGAAAAGTATTCTAAGAGCGTGGGGGGAAAAAAGTATTTAAAAATCACTAACCAGAGGCTGACCTGACAGGTGAAATTCCCAACCCATCTAACGCTGACATGAGGCAACGGCAAACTTTCGGTTATTCTGCTCTGCAGACAGGTAGCAGTGCAAGCATAGGAAGGAAGTTTAGAGCAAGAGTTTTCAGAACGTGCCAGGAGCACTCTTCAACTTATGATCTGTCGTTCGCATTTACTGCTTGACTGAACATTTACCCTGAATGATTTCATTTTAACTCAGTACACGTCTGATGTGATCTTCATTACTTCTGAAACACATTTATAACAAGGAAAACTTAACTACCTTCCAGTCCGTGTCCCAAAAGACCAACTGAAAACATATTTCCCGTCATATAATAAATGAATATTGTGGAATAAATGTGAGTTTGATCAATACTACTGAGGTATTCAGTAACTTCTACTGCTAGCCATGTGTAACTCTTGCAAACACAGCTGTGCTGATTTTATTCAGTCCTAAGTGCTCTCATATTTACCTTCTGCCATTACTTTAAATTCAGACACATCTGTATTGTTATAAAGTTACTATAGCAAAAAGAAACTACACGCTGCCGGGAATTACAAATCCAACTGACAACCTCTACAATAACAAGCCTTTATTTAGCAAACCTGGAATTTTCAAGCAACTAAAAATGTCCTTAAGCAAACTTGGTATGTTTATATTTCAACACAAACATCTAGTTTCAAAAATGTTATAACAGACTCTCAGCCACAGAGGCTGCGACTGATACATGATTATTGAGCACTGTAGTATCCTTCCTCACCTACACCTCTCACTCCCCTCTCAACAATCAGCATTTTATTTTACAAAGATATTTTAAACAGCCTGCATGAATGACAGAGTGCAAAACAGAAGTAAAATATATGATGCCCGAAAAGGGTTCCTATTATTTCAAATGCTTAAAAGACATACATTTATTTCAGAAACATTCAGGGAGACAAAAAACCCCAGAATACTCCACCCTCCCCTTGTTTTACCAGTTAATCTTTGACATGACTCTTGGACTGAAAGCGCAGCAATAAGTGCCTATCTCAAACCTCCCTTTACCTCCAGAAGCACAGTTCTACAGCCTTTACTTTTCAAAAGCTAAGTGCTTGAAACTCCTCAGTCTTTCCGTGCACAGCAGCAAAGATCACCCACTATATTTTTACTGTTTCTGCTGTTTTCCCCTTACCTTTTGCAGTGATCCAAAGACGCACCGAGTCTCCTTTCACATACGTGTAGCTGAAAAACCCCCACAGCGCTCCAAGACTTTTTCTCCCGGAGCCATCTCATCGGTATTCCTCGGGAACTGACTTACTGTGCTCCTCTCGTCCGAAACAGCTGCTATCTCGGCTAACCCACCTTCTTCTCAGATCACTCATAGTGAAAACATTCCTCACTTCCTGTCTCAAAAAACTTGCTCTGGGTATCATTCCACTGGGGAAAGAGCTGGGGGTGGAAGAAAAATATTACAGCAAAATAAACCTGTGCCAGCCAGCTCTTCAGGCTGCCTCCTTCATGTGACGCTGCGCTGCATGAGCGCAAACGGTGTTTCTCGGGAATATTTTCAAACCGCCCGTCTCTGTCTGCCTCCGTGTGTGTGCATTTAATTTCTTTTCCTGGAGGCGTTCCCCTCGCTCTATCCATGCGGAAGGATACGCTGAAAGAATTAAAGCGAAGGCCCGTATGCTTGTAGCCCATTACCTCAGAGAGTTGGAATGCCTGGCAGGGAGAATGTCAGCAATGAACAGCTGCTTCTCTGGCTACGGGGGCATTACAGAAATAGGGGTTACAACAAATAGCAGGCAATCCTTGCTTTTTTTAATCATATGATCATTTATTTTAAGCCTTTCCAATTAAGGCAAATCTCTTACCAAAAAAAAAAAATCCATTGGTATTGTTTTGATGAAGCTTGGAAATATTTTGAAAGTTTAATCTGTGTTATATACCAAATAACCTATGCACATACACTTATGTCTGCAGCTAAAACCAAAAATAATTGAAAAGCTTCAGCTGTTGCTAATATACACAGCAAAAAAAAAAATAAAATGCAGACTACAGACTGATCTTTTAGCTCTTATTTGGACTTAAAACTCCCAAAGGTGTCAGTGGAAACTATGCTCTTAATAACAACTTGTCTTAACAAGCATTAAATGCATATCAATTAAGTAATATGGTACTTCAATAATTCAAACATCATATAAGGGGCTGCACTCTGGTCCCACAAATAAGTGGAAACCTGCACGTGTGTGTGAAATCAGCAATTGCATGCAACTTGGAATTTTTAGGCTCTTCCTATTGGTGAGCCAGAGAGAAGTATATTCAAACTTGCAAGAGGTTTGAGATGAGGAAAAAAGGTAAAGTGAGAGTGCAAACGCTGATTCATGGCTAAAACTTAGAAAGTGTTTTGGTTTTCTGAAGCGCACAAACACGCTACTGTCTGAGCAGGTCTAACCTGCAGATCTGCTATGCGAATTGCTTGTTACTTGGGAGGACACTAATCTCAGCTGAAGTATGTAGGTAATTTTGTACTCTGATGAATTCTTCTGAGTTATTTCTCTTTGTCACAATGGGCTTTCCTCTAATCAGGGGAATATCTCTTTTTCCCTCCCCCATACATCAGCCACAGTTGTGACAAGCAGCCCATACACCAAGGAAAGAACTCATTCAGGGGAATTTGTTTACATTGAGGAAAATAAACTGGCTTTGAAATAAACTAGGCAGGTACCTTTTCTTAATGTTTTAATGGTATTTGCCACCAGCCAGAACTATAGTTACTCAACAGAGAAAATTGACCAATGCAATGCATGACGACAAATCCAAGCCATGAAAATTCAGAGTAATAGAGGCAACCCTGCCTATTTCTAAACAATTCATACCGGAAACAAGGTCTCAATTCTCTCATCTGCCACATTTCCTATTCTGGATTTTTATCACACCCATTTCCTGCCAGATTCCCTTCCTAGAACTTACTACAGTTTTCTTGCTCTCCATTTCCCCCCTTACTGCATTTATAATGCATCATCTTAAGAGACGACTATCATCAATCTGCTCCTCTGTGGCTTACATTTTCTCTTTTGGAAGCTCATCAAACATCCCAGAATTAAATTTTTACTTCTGCTCCCTATAATCCCAGTTTGAATCCTAACTTTGTGTTTTTCTGCACTTTCTCCATTTTGCCCTACCTCAGTTTTTGCCTCATCAGGTCTCCATTACCTGCTTTGCTCCAACCATCTACTCTTAATAAAAAGAACAAAGAGACCAAGGTGTCATGAACATTTGATGAACTTGGATACAATCAGTAATACACAGAGTGATTGCCTCAGGGCACTATACAGTGCTGCTGCTTCTCCCCTTTAACCTCTGCTCAGGACTGACAAAATGCGTGGGTAAAACACCTGGACCTTTTGCTGTACTCTTTAATCTCCTGTTGAAAATTATGGGAGGAAAAAACCACTCATAGAAACATGGAGTGGTTAGAGACAGAAGGGACCTTAAAGATCATCGAGTTCCAACCCCCCTGCCATGGCAGGGACACCTCCCACCAGACCAGGTTGCTCAAAGCCCCATCCAGCCTGGCCTTGCACCCCTCCAGGGATGGGGCAGCTACAGCTTCTCTGGGCAACCTGTTCCAGTGTCTCACCACCCTCACAGCAAAGAATTTCTTTGTAGTATCTAGTCTAAATCTCCCCTCTTCCAATTTAAAACCATTACCCCTCATCCTATCACTACACTCCCTGATAAAAAGTCCCTCCCCATCCCTCCTGTAGGCCCCCTTCAGGTACTGGAAGACTGTTATAAAGTCTCCCTGGAGCCTTCTCTTCTCCAGGCTGAACAACCCCAACTCTTTCAGCTTGTCTTCATAGGAGAGGTGCTCCAGCCCTCTGACCATTTTTGTGGCCCTCTGCTGGACCTGTTTCGGGTCCATGTCCTTTCTATGTTGAGGACTCCAGAGCTGGACACAGGACTCCAGGCAGCAATACTAATGTCATACAGCTGAATGTTGCAGCTCTTGTTCTAGAAGTATAAAGTTTCTGCCTGTTGGGTTGGATAGTGCCCACCCACAGCGGAACAGGGATAAACCTACTTTGTTCTTATTGTCATCTTCCCTTCTGGAAAGTTTTGATTCTTTTTCCATCCTGGTCCAAATGCGTGATTGCAGTTGAGTGTATCAGCCAACAGGGTGAAGGTTGACGCAAGTATTCACCTCGTTCCGATTCTGGGAACTCTTTCCAGCATCAGGTCTTTGTGTTGGCTAATAGTAAAACAGAAAGGTGGAAGTGAGCCAAATAGGAAGCAGAATCACTCACCCTGCTGGCAGAAAAGCAGTAGGGAAGTGTGTACTCCTCAGCCTAGTGCTCAGTTACCCGTTTGTGATAATCCAGAAACTCCTAGTTAAAGGGGCATTCTATGAAGAAGTCATGTGGAAAAATAGAATCATATTTATCTACTGATTTATTTAGTGTACTGTAGTGTATTTTAGTGTATAACTAAAGTATCAATTTAGTGATTTACTCACTAGCCATGCAAAAAATAGTGACTTTATGAACTGAAAAGTCAAAATTCCTCTGATTCTACATGAGACTCTTAAAGCTGTTTTCTGAACGAATTCACTTTATTCATCACTTCTGTGTTACAGGCACAAAGCCTCCCTGTTTTTTCAGCATTCCATTCCTTATTTGTGAAAAAGCAAGAGATGCTTCATCACATATTTCTGATGGTATTGGAGTGAATGGAAGCTGCTAGAAAAATGAGCATATAATACATCTATTACATGCTCAAAGCCTGAAATTTCATGTTTGCAAGATTCATTTTCACTTATAAGGCACTGTAAAATGTTCAGCCATGTTCTACTAAGTAACTAGTTACGGTCACAGAATTTTTCTAGAAGAAAACAGGCAGTTTTCCTACATATAAGACAATGCTGAACTTGACGTAGTGGGCTCCTGATGTTATTCAAATGGGATACATTATTTTTCTTAAACACAGTATGTCTTTCTAGAGTAAATCTGTTAGTTGGTTATGAAATAAATTCAATTCCTATTTCTGTCCTTCAATAGTTATTTTACTTGTTCCAATAATAAAGTAATAACAACGTACTTAAAATCTTAAGATAGCAAAATGTGTCTCTTGAAGATTAAAATGGAATTGTAATTAAACTAATCTAATACTAGTTGTATCTCACTGTAACACCAGTATATTATAAGTAGAGCCAGGCAAACAGCTCAGATCATTAGCAATAATTAGTCCAGGCTATCTCTGGATGAGGTTTGGTTTATATTAGGAGCAGTGATGCAGGAACAGATTAATACAGCTGTTAACTACAATGCCTGGAGTTTATTTTACCCAGTGGCATTACCTGTAAAAGAGCCTTTATCTGTAGGCTGGGCTTTCTGTAATGTCACTGCTCCGTAAATCTGCTGAAGCGAAGCTGGGACGTTGGTGCCAAAGATAAATGGTGTGGCTCAAACACCGCTTCCACAGAGTTCTGCTCTTCCTCCCTCTGATCCTGTGTAGCAGTAAGGCTAGTAGATATGGCAACCTCTTTGTAAGGGGAAAAAACAAAAAAAAAGGGAAAAAAGCAGCAAAGCATGTTGTTTTAAGCCTTATCAGTTTAGTGCAGGGCCACAAAACTGGAATTTGATAGTAAAATGCTTTTATAGGATAGCAGTAGCACGGCATTAAGTGTTACTTTGATGCTTTGTGTATTCCTATACCTACATGTATTTGTTGTTTTTTTTTTTTTTTTTTTTTTTAAAAAATTTTATTAAAATCTT
>VZRU01002985.1:2449-42698 GCA_013398155.1 Pedionomus torquatus
GATGTTTATACTGTATTTCGCTTAGGGTCTGGGGGGTAATATGTTATTTCTGCCCTTCCCTGAAAAATACTTGAATGAGACACATTGTCTGCAACACAATACGGCGTACAGTGACAAAAAAAGAGCCTTCCCGAGGCAGGTGGGGATGGACGGCTCCTTTCCTCTGGTCTCTTCCGTGCGAGTTGTCCTTGGTTAAGTAGCAAGGGTAGAAATCATCACTAACTAGCCCTGGCTAATGACACTAATGACCCAGGATAAACTCCAGTGGCGTTAGTTTAGCGCTCGCTCTTCTCGGAAAAGACAAAGGGTCCAGATGTTTTATTTGTTCTCTTAGGTCTTTTTTTTTTTGGTTGTTGTTGTTTGTTTGTTTTGGTTTTTTGAAGAGGCTTGGTTTGGTGTGGGNTTTTTTTCATAATGGATTACAAGGTAAAACTGAGAAGTACTGTAATGTCTTTAAATTATGGCTGCTCACGCCCATTGCAAGGTAGGAGGGTGCTGCGTAGTTGCCATCCCACAGCCAACCAGAAACTGATTTTTTGTAATGACTTCTGGCCTGCAGCTGGCGTTAAGGTGAACAACCCAGGCATCTGACACTTGTCCATTACTATTTTCCTGTTTGCAGCCTTTTTGTATCAAAGTCTTCCTAATGTACTGCACAAATTGTGGATTGTACAGATTTTTATATATTATGTCTTATTTTATTATTTNTTGTCCTCCCCCTCCACAAAAGGCAGGAGGAAAGGCAATCCCCTCCTTATTGCGATCCCCTCCTTATTTCCCAGAGGAGGACCCAAAACACTTGCCCCCAAGGAAGTTCTGCTCCAGGGAGGCTGAGGGACTCCCTTAAGGTCACTCCTGGAACTGCAGAGCTCCAGATCATGAGCTGCAAGTTGTATGAAATGAAAGGGAAAGAGAAAAAAAAAAAAACAACAAAAAAAACCCCTAATTCTGTATAAACACCAAAGCAGGAGGAAGGGGGCAGAGGGAGGAGGCTGAAAATATAGAGCATAAGCAAGCGCATTGGAAGATTTGGCCAGGGATTAAAAAATTAAGCAGGAAACTCATCTTCAAATCCCCGTGTCTCATGTCTGCCTGGACCGTCCCCGTGTTGAAGCGATGCTCCTCGGCTCAGCTCAGCTCCATCCAAACCCTCTCACCTCCATCCGCGCCTCCCGCGCCCGGTGTCAGGGTTCTTTGTGTGACGGGACGGGGCAGGGTGGAGGGGAAGGGGCTTCTCGTAGCCCAAAAGAGCCTCCCTGCCCTTACGTGTCCGCGGTGGGAAGCTCCTTGCCCGCTGTCTGCGTGTGGCCTCCGGGGCAGCTATCGAGGCTGCGGGGCTGTGACTCAGCTGGAAACTGCTGAGCTCACCGGAATCAAACGGGCTGACACGGCTGAGGGCGGCCGGGAGGCGCTTCAATGCAGCTTTCACCCCTCTGCTGAGAATTTTATTTTTTATTTTATTTTTTTTTATATTTTTTTCCCAACTTTTTATCAGTCTGTAATGCTATTAAGCCATGCCTCGACCGAAGCCCTGACCCTGACTCCATTTATAAATTCAAATTTACTTTTCAAATCTAATGGTCTCTTGGAAAGCTTATAATAATAATTACCAGGCTGGATTTAGAGATACAGATTAGCTGTCACAGCCTGGATCTGCTTAGTCTCCCTCCTGAAAAGCATCCTCTGTGCGAGCCGCCCGCTGACCCGACCCCAGCTTTGATGTTTGCTGCAGGGGCAAGCGGGTCGGGGCCCCTTCTGCGGGGTCCCTCCCGTTCCCTAAATCGTGAGCACCCTCTCCTGTCAGTGCCCTTCCCTTCCCTTCGCTGGCCGGTCAGGTGGAGTCGGCACAAATAAAGCAGCACAACCCCGACGGCGTATTTGGGAAGCCAGCAAGGTCACAGCGAAACCCTTCTCCATCCCACACCAGCTGGACGCATCAGGCACGCGCTGCAGGGCAGCGGGAGGAAAAATGACACCAAAAATGTGATGGCACCAGCGTGGGACACCGGCAGCAGCAGGAGAGGGGCAAGGCTGGGCTGGGGGTGCGTGTCCTCAGCGGGAACCAACTCTGCCTCTTTTTTTTTCTCATCAAACCCAGCCTTTTGACGTGCCCAGCTCACGCCAAAGGCTGCAGGTTTTGTTGCCAGGCTAAAACCGTATGATGCCCTGTAAAGAAAAAGTCCATTCTCTTCATTAAGTTGAACCCGTGACTTCAGGGGAGCCGGTTCTGTGGGTTTGGGTCCGCAGGGTGGAGGCTGCCATGTGGGCAGGTCTGGGTGGGGACACGGGAGACCCTCACTCTGTGACTCAGCACCCACCTGCTCTGGATTAGCTCGTTTGCCCCGATGTGAGGGGTTTGGCAGCGATTAGAGGATGGGGCTGTCAGCTTTGGAGGGGGTCCAGCGCACGTTTGGGGTCCCCACGGCTTCCTGCGCCCCTCAGGCAGCAGAGCCCTACTTCAGAAAGCCCATGTGAGACAGACTGGGGGGAAAGTTTGTACGTTTTTCCAACTGATTTTTGCTTCTCTCTCCATCTGTGCCACCATCTGTATTCAGGGGGACTCGTCTGCTTCATCTGTATTCAGATCACACATCCCCCCCCTAACCCCCCACCCTTGGCTTCCAGACAGGTAGGATCTAAAAGCACTTGCAAACTTTTCCTGAAGTTCAAAAAACTGGCAATTTTTAGACCTGTTTGCAGCCCAAGAAGCCGCGGTGGGAGTCAGAACAGGACTCTTGATGCTGCAAACAGGAAAGCTGTGAGCCCTCATGGGGAAGCCAAAGAGCAGGAGGATTCCTGCAGCCTCCAAGCAAAGATCAGCACCTGCAAGGGCATTTCATGGCAATTAGAGGATGAGTTAAATCAGCTGAGTGGCTGAGGAGTCTCTGGGTGAGTCCGAGATGAAAATGTCAGATTTCCAGTGAGGAAAGAGGATCAGGTTTTTGCAAATTGAGCAGCTACATGGGAACAGGGGCTGCTGAGAGAAGGGGAGTGACAGCAGCGCGTCCCCACTCATAGCCACCCTGTGGTTTTTCTCCCAGGAGAAAGGGTAGGAATGCTGGCCCGGGAGCACCTGCTGCTTGCCCGGGGGGAAAGAGAGAGCAGGAAGAAGGTTCTGCATCACCCAGCTTGGGAAGCTGTGCAAAAGGGAGTCAGGAGCCGCAGCATCGATCTCCCGTCCCCGCTGGGTACCCTGCCCTTCCCACCTCCCAGCTAACAGCAGGTGACTCGGGAACCCAGGTCAAACCCAAGCGTTGAGTCTCGTAGGCCCAGACTTTACCTTGCTCTGGTTATTCCTTGTAACCTGGCAGCCAGGGGGAGGATTTCTCAGGGAAACCCGCTCCCTCCTGTGACAGGAGCCAGCTCAGCTCCTGGGGGAGACTCTCCCTGCTGCAGCAGGTAGGGAGCCATCAGCTCTTGCTCTCCAGGATTGATATCTTACTAACTTGTGGGTTTGTTTCCTTTTTTTTTTTTTTTTTTTTCATTTTTGTTGACTTTGTGATCACCCATAAAAACAGGTACTTTTNGCATAAACCATATTTGATATGCAAAGCAAGTCATTAATTATTTCACACTACATGGCATGCAGGGTGCCTTGTGGCTCTGCCTTCTGGAGCTGGCGAGTGCAGGGATGCAGCCGTGGCGCTGCCCGAGCATCCCCCACCCCACGATACCCACGCTCGGATGGGAACAGAGAATAAACCAAACCAGAGCACTTGGAGGTCACCACCGAAGAAATGTGTTGTTTATTACACATTCAGAAAAACCTGGCTGCCAGTGTTGCAGCCAGAGACTCATAAATGCAAAGTTACTGCTTTCACCCAAATCATTATTGGAGTTCTATCATTTAATTGACATATAACAGGCTGTTAACAGGACAGGTTTCTATAGTTAGTAGCACAGGATCTTTACAAACAGGGATGAATCTCACCCTGGGGCAGAGGGATTACCCAGAGAAGTAACATCGCTTTAGCTCTATTTTTGAAGTCCTTTGATTTTTCTGAAATGGTGCAGTGGCCGTTGGCTCCCAGGAAGGATGAATTCTTACCTTTAACCAAACCATTTCCATCTCTACCCCTATATTTACAGGTGGGTCCTTTGCATGTGCACACAGAACTCCAGACAGACCAGCAAATGTTTGGGGTTTGGTTTGTTTCCTTTTTCCCATGTTGATACTTGCACTGGAAATGCAGAAGCAGATCAAAAGCTGGTTCTTCTCTCTGCACCTTAGGCAAGAGAGCTTTGGCTGCCTGCAGCTGAGTCGCGGTACCTCTGTGATCTACAGATGCAAATGAAGGGAATTCCATTCTTCCTTCTGCTCGAGAGTTTTGGCGAGAGCCGCCTGCCCTCTAATAAGCAGCCCAGCAGCTAATTGGAGAAGAAAACAAAGGTTTTAAAGGAAAGCAAAGTGAAAAGGGGCATGGAGTAGCTCAAAAGCACAGGTTGCATTTCAAAGCAAATGGGGTGCAAAGATGCTTCACCTGCTCTTCATGGCAGGTTCAGTAGCTCCACCCGAAGGACACTTATTTGCCGGGGTTTGGGGTGATTCTAACACAACAGCTGGAAAAGGAGAGCAACAAGTTTAACCACAGAAGGCACAATGTCAGCTGCACCTTGCTTTGTAAGAGTTGTGCTGATGGAGAGAGGTTCTTCTCCAGATCCTAGTGGCCTTGGCCTCCTTTCTTCCCTCCCTCCCTCCCCAGCCCACAAATCCTGTCCTGGATGGAGAATTCCCTCTGAGAGCCCCAGCAGGGTGCAGGGACCGCGGATGAGCTCTGGATCTCCGGGTGGGTGCCCCCATCCACGCCGGGTGCGTAGTCACTCCTGCTTCCATACAAGCCAAGGGGATTAAAAGCAATTAGGGAAGCCCCGATTTATCCTAATTAGAGCCAGTGCTGGATCTGTATTAGAGTTGTTATCTCAAGTTTTCCAAAGCTCTCTCCCAGTGGGCTTGGGAGATTTTTTTTCTGCCCGTCTTAGGCTTTTCCCCCTTCTTTTTCCTCTCCTCCCAGTGACACTCTTTGCCAGGCTTTGATCCCAAAGACCCTTGTGGTTTTGGTATTTACCTCTATAGTTGCAACCTTTTAATCTAGATGGAGTGTCTTGGAATTTTCAATATTTATAGCTCATTAACTCCTGCGATGAAATCCTTCTGCAGTTCTTTACGCCGGGTGTTTAATGAGGAGGGGCTGCCAGAATCACTGTGCCTGTCCCTTGGCGTGTTTTCTGACAGGTTCTCTATTGAATTAACTCAAGGTATGCCTTGACTAAACATCTTTAGAGCCATTGGACAAACAGACTATGTAATATTCATAAATTAATGCAAATCGGCTTCAAGTATGTCAGACTGGCTCCCTTAGGAATCTCTGGACCTCAGCATGTTGTGACAGTTCTTGTTTAAGCAAATCTGGATCTTTCAGTGCGAATAATGAGAGCGCTTTCATCCTCAGCAGTGTTACCAGTGAGACTAATGTGCCATTCTCCTTCTTAAAACTGTAGTCTCATCAGATATAAATTAAACCTCTGGGAGAGGAGAAAAAGAGAATGTGAGCAGCATTTGCATGTATTGTCCCTCCTTTTCATCTGCTGCAAGAATCGCATCGTGGCGCCTTTTTAACAACGATGCTGCTATTACAGTCCACGATTAAACAGTTGCAATCTCTCATAGTCTGGGTTTTTTTTTCAGGCTTGGGGATTTTGTTACACGTGTAAGTTATCTGCGTGCATTTGCGATCCAATTAATTATGCATTGCTCGAAAGCCTCACGTCACACATTTCCCATCTTGCAGGTCTCCTTCCACAGGTATTTCCATGTTCCTGGAAGGATGGATTCAGATGGGGGCTGTTGCTGATGCCTGTTCGAGGGGAAGCTTCCCAACACCTTCACAGGTAACCTGATCTACCAGCTCGTGGAATTTTTCTGACACTCGGCTCCTTGTCCACGGGAGCACGTGAAGCCTGGGAGCTCCTGCGGCTGGGCTGGTTGGGTTCTCCTCTGCTGTGGACCTCCCCCAGCTCTGCTGGGACACAGGGCTCATTCCTCTGCCAGGGCACAGAATTGCTATTCGTTGTTTCTGCCAGGTCTGTAAGAGTCCATCGTGGGACTTTTTACTCACAAGGGCAGCACCACGCTGTATTATTTGGGCTGAAACCACTGAAATATATCACTACCCCAACACATCTTCCTAAGGAAACGCCTTCAGCCCATTCCGACATAGTAGATCCCGTTTCAGATAGGAGATGACCGCATTCCTTCCTTGGTCTCCTCCACATATCAAAAAAACACTAACAAATGGGCATAATATATGCTCTGGGGAGTAGAGAAAGCTGCTTTTCTTTTCCTTGGCTGGCTCAATTCATGCTGGAGTTGTGCAACTTTTCATCTCTGCCGTTGGAGGACAAGGCTAACTCCCCGTGTAAGAGCCGTATGATAGATGGTGGAAAAATAGCTTGCTGGCTTTCCTACGGAACTCTCCTCTCCAGCTCCTCCTCTCGCTGTACTCCTTCCAGCGCCCCAGAATTCACTGCATCAGTGCATGTTATGGCACCTCGGGGATGCGTTAGTCATAAGAATGGAGCTACTGGTGCTTTGCAGGCATATTTTAACTTTGGCTCCCGCACGAGCGCTCTGACACATCCGTGCTGTCTGCACGTCTGGGTAGCGTTTGCTTGCGGGTGCCTCCTGAGATTCCAGACAGCTCCAAAAAAAAAGAGGAAACAGATCTAATTTATATCCGCTAAGGTACACGGGAGGTCCTTTTGTTACGCTTTGTTGGTGGTGAGGGCTTTTGGGTAGAGTTGATGTGGGAAGAAGGCAGCAGTGATGGCTCAAATGGGAACTCTGGCTCTGTGCTGTAACGGCCAGCTCTGTCCTTTCCCTTCTGAATGCTGCTGGGTGGCCAGAGAGCGTGGGGAGACTGGGTTTGCTCACTCAGTCCTGCTTGTGTGCCCCCGTGGTTTATCTTCTGCACTGGGAAAATCCAGATTCTCAAGCCAGGAGCTCCTCCTGCCCGCCTTGCCCTGGCCCCCCGGTACCCTGCTCCCCACATGGTGCTCCCTTCCCTTGCCACCTCCAGACATCGGGAACCCCAAAAAATACATCCCCCGGGGGGTTGCACTGGTGCCAGGAGGAGTCTTGCTCCTGCTGCTGCCTGACCAACACCACCACCATCAACCCAACCGCCTGCGTGGTCCTGCCCTTCCCACAGCCCGCATGAAACGGGCTTGATCTCGTGCTGAGCTTCCCTCCCGTGAATTCCTTCGCATCTCAGAATTCCTCTGTAATTTCCTATAATTAGCATCTCCTTGCAGGAGATGAGAGCTGATGAGGGAGCTGCTCATCACTCCTGCGACATCCTCTGGAGGCAGCCCGGCCGGGGCCTTTGCTCTCAAGTGGTGTAATATCTGGACTAATTTCAGTGATTTCAGGTTTATCTCCAAAAATGTGACATCAAAACTGACCCTCTGACCCCTTGCCTTCATGTAGAATTGTAGAAGAATTCCCTGCAGGTTTAGTCCCAGTCCTGGTTTGGAAAAACTTGTGCTTTTTAGGACTAATGTGACCAGCCACGACCCGTCAAATATCAAGGCTTATGATCAAGCAAGCTTATGATCAATTTTCCACCAGCAAATATCCAAGGTCAGTAAGACGTACACCGCCAAGGTGGTTTAAATTTAAACACTCGGGCACTGCATATATATCCGTGCCTTTCATGTTTTGAGGGATTTGCTCCTGTTTTCCATGTAACCACGATGGTTTTAAGGAAAAGAAGGGATGGGCACAGTCTGAAGGCACATGGTCCTGGCCTGTCCACATCAAACGTTCTCAGGTTTAAGAAGCTGGAACTCAGAGAACAACCTTTTTTTTTAATTATTTTTAATTTTTCTTTCCCTCAAAAGGAATGGCCAGATCTCTATCTGGTGCAGAAGCCGGGGAAGAAAAATACATGAAACCAGTGAAGTATTGTGGTTCGTCAGGTTCTGTTAAACCAAATGCCGGTTTTGTTTTTCCCCTTAGGGAACAATAAGAAAACTTCTCCTCGTCCATATCTCTTTCTGAAACGAGCTCCGTGACTGGTCGCAACCTGTAATAAAAATGCCATGTGCAAGAGAATATATTTAATATCGGGAAGGCAAAATAGAACGATATGATCTGTTTGGGGTTTGAAGGTAAATGTTTAGACATTTTTTTCCTTTAAAATAATCTGTGATAGAGGCTGGTTAGCTGACTGGGAAATGAAATCACGGAGGATTTATGCCATTAATGACAGGCTATGATGTCAAAGACATTTGGCCTGTGGCCATAACCTTTTGTGTGGCTTTGGTTGATTCTTATAAATAAACAGGGCTGCTCAGCTGCTGCCTGGATAGGAGTCCCTGTCCCTTGGGAGCACTGGAAACTGGGCGAAGGAAGGCACTTCAATATATCCAGCAAGAAGTTGAGGGGAAGGGATGTCCTGCAAGGAGTGCTTTCTCCCTTGAGCATCTCTGCTTTCGTGCAGCGGGACTTGGTTAACGTTTAAAGAAGGGCCAGATCACCGAAATAACACTGAAACCAGCCTCACTTGCTCAAACTCAACTGTTCCCTGTTGATTTGCAATTAGTCAAACGCCCGGACGCGTGGTCAATAGCGTACATCACCACCATTTCTGTGGACAAGGGGAAACGGCCTCGAGTTGTGCTGGGGGGGGGTTAGGTTNGGAAACTTTTTTTTTTTTTCTTTTTCACCAAAATAGTTGTCAAGCCTTGGGACAGGCTGCCCGGGGGAGCGGTGGAATCGCCATCCCTGGAGGTATTTCAAAGAGAGGTGAACGCGGTGCTGAGGGACACGGGTTCTTTTGGCAGTGTGAGGTTGGTTGGACTTGATGATCTTTAACATCCCTTCCAACCTTGATAATTCTATTCTTCTGTGACAGATCAGCAGGAACTTGCTCCATCCACCCACCAGCACCAGTGCTGCACCGGCTGCCCGTCCTGTGCCTGTAACTCACTCCAGATGTGAGACTGGATTTCTGATTGTATTTCACTATTAACAGACTTGGTTTATGACTGTGGGATCATTACAATTGTCACTTTATCATTATCTTCCCTTTTCCCCCCTTTCCTATTAGGAGAGACACTCATCATCATTTGAACAGGGAGAAACAAGCTCCTCATGTCCTTTTCCAGTCCTAAAAATTCAAGACTATATTTTCCAGAGGAGCTTATGATTGTAGATGTAAATGTTCAACTGGAATACATTAACATGCCCTAGATGTCACGGAGAAAAAGGGAGTGCTGATACCCAGCGGAAGGTGCTTGAGTTGAATTACAGCAGCGTATTGTCAGATCTTACAATCTGCAACGTTATTTTTAGGCACCCATCCAATTCACAAAAATATCTCTCCAATAATATCAAAAGAACTTCACTTGAAGAGTGTTTGTTTTGGAAAAATATAAATAATTTTTCCATTTAAACATATTTCAGCTGAGGGACCAGTAATATTTTATCTGTCTTGAAAGAAGTCGGGGGCTTAGTAAATATTAATATGTGGTTTACGGCAGGGGTTGAAGTTCCTCTCTTAATATATACTATAACTTTGCCCAAGTGACTTCATTCCTGAGGGAGTACAAGTTTCTGATGAAGAGACTTGGAAATAAAAAAATATATTTGCAAGGTGTAAAAATGTCAATATACAGGATGCTTCCTGTTCAAAATTCTGCTACCTTTTGAACATTAGTGATAATTAATGATGTGAGTTAATTAATGACAGTACTTGATGCCTGGAATGGTGCTTTGTTGGCCACAGGTGGACTGTTCCCGTCCAGGGCACAAGGACTCCACGTGTTTTGGTACCAGGCTCTTACTTTTCAGCCCCCTGAGATGGAGACGGGCACTTGCAGTTGTACCGAGGTCAGACTGGGACAATAACGACTGAAACTCCAACCGCCTGTGGCCAGAGAAAGGACAGAGGTGCAAAATGCCAAGGGGTCTGCACTGGGAGAGAAAGATTTAGTGAAAAGGGAAAAAGCAGATCCCAAATCAGGGTAGGTGATGTGCAGGAGGGGATCGTGAAGAGAGGTGAGGTGGAATGGTGTCTTTCCCTCCAAACCTCTAGACACCAACCACAGATTACCAAAATGCGATGGGATTTCAGCTTTTAAATCATGCAGGAATTTTTGGCAAGCATAACAAAATTTTTTTAATCTGCAGAGATGAGGGAAAAGCTTCGGGAGAAGACTGGTTTCAAAGGCTTGACAGGCAGGTTGGTGTTTATTGGATATTTGTCGAGACATTTGATAGCTCAGTGACAACTTCCATGGTGGTTCAGTGGCCGTCAGCCACCCCTGGCAGCGTGACCCCCAGAGGGGACATCCCCAGAGGGGAGGGCAGTGGTCCCTGCGTTAGGTTGCCCTCGGTTTAGGCCATGGTGGCCCCAAGCATCCCTCCCTGGGCTGCGGTACCCAGAGGCGAGGAGCCAAGGCTGTTTGCTGCGCCTTAGGTTGCAGTGCAGCCTCCCTCCACAGCAAATTAAGATGTAACAGTTGGGTGTTTCACTAATATTTTTTGGGGTGCTTTGAGCCTTATCTAATTAGAGGCTGCGAGACAGCCTGAGCCAGAAGAGAGCACTCATTTGTGAATGGAAGGGAACATCGTATTACCTCCCCTGCTTTATACCGCAGATTTGAAGGAAAAAAATAATAATTAAATCTCCTTGAAGATGAGATAATCCTTGTGGAACAATCCTGTAATATCTGCAGAAAACTGCATGCGAGACTGAATCGTGAACTTTCAAATGGGAACGTTTCAGACGTGAGCAGTGAGCTGCCTGTAATTTAAATTCCCCTAATTCTATCCTTGAAATTTTTGGTCCTTTAGACTTAAAAGGCAGAACTGCTTATTCTTTGTGCTTAGGAGAGGAGACAAGACCTTTATATTCTCAAAATGTTTGTTTTTTTTTTTTTTTTTCCTTAAGGAAAAAAATTAAAAAAAAAAAAAAAGAAAGATTTGGGCATAAATGAGTTTTGGATCTGTCTAGTCTGGGGTTCTGTAAGGTAATTAAATCAAGGAGACTTTCTGATCTATAGAAGGGTCAATGGAACAGGAGAGTGCTTTGAACCATGGTCTCATTAAGACACAATTGCCTTCTTTGCTTCCAGATTGTTTATAACAGAGGGCTTATTCCTAAGCAGTCAATAACTGGAGAACATAAATCACAGCACAGAAAGAGTTATTCCCGGTTTATGGGCCGGATCCTCAGCTGGTATAAATCACGGTTGCCCCAATGATGTCACCTGAGCCACGCGTTATTTATACGATCCGAAGGTCTGTCTCATACTGTTCTCATTGTATGGGCTTTTATTGACTCATTCTGTAGGCTCAGATTTTCATACATGAAATGAAGGTGGAGATAATTGAGGTATGTGAAAAGTAATTTTGTAAAATTTTTCAAGGGGAAAATCTGAATCGGCCTCTTCCTTCCCCCTTCATTTTATTAAAAAATAGTTACCATGTGAATTTTGGTCAGCTCGTAACCATTTCCCTAAATACCACCCTGGCCACTTTGCACACCCTTCTGCAAAACATTCCAGTGGTCTTTGTATGATTTAATGGCACTGCTTCTACATTTTAATTAAATTCAGAAAGGCCATCCCCAGGCTCGGCACCGAGAGGGGCAGCGACGGCAGCAGCCCCTGGTCCATCCTTCGCCAGGGGGATGCTCCCGGCAGCGCCTTGGGCTTGTCCGAGTCTGATTTTTCCACGTGTGCAACAGCGGGGTACAAATGTTGTTTTTTGGGACCCCTTCTACCAGCCTGTGCTTAGCGTGGGGCTGTTACAGATAAGGGAAAGATGAATCTTCAAAAATCCCCTCTGAAGTTGAAGATCAGCTTTGGTCCGTTGGCTGAGCCGTGGGGTGGCCCAGGGCATGGCCAGCAGATCTTGTCCTGCATCCGGGGAGCTGAGGGAGCACAGTATTTCCTTCAAGTGCCCGCAACACCCGTTTCAAATGCCCCCTTACCCCAGCCACCCAGACAGTCCAGCTTTGCTCCTCTCAGCCTCCCCTCAGCATCACTCCTGAACACCCCAGGGTAGGCAGCTGGAGAGCGAGCGAGATCCTCCAGCCCACGTTGCTCCTCCAACAAAACCTTATCACCAACAACTAATTAAACTTACGGAAGGTCCTTTCTGGTTTTGTTCCAGCGCTCGCTGTGAGCAGCTCTGGCAGTATGAAGTCATTTTTATACGCCTTGCTGGTATTTCATCATGCTGATGTCAGGGCCCATGTCACCAGTGTCAATATGGTGTTTGCGAAGCTGGAGATCAATATTAAATACTGGATTTAGGATCCATTGACAAAGTTGTGGCTCTGACTGCATTCGACCTTTGGCTGACAGGGAGCCAGAGGGGTTTTTCCATGTCAGTTATGTACAGGAGTTTCCACTGCTCGGCTTTCTTCTCTTGCTACGCCATAGAGAGGTGGCAACACTCATTTTGGGTGGGGGGGGGAGTGGAAATAAAATAAAGATGTCTCTCAGGAAGTAGTAAAAAATTATGACAGAAATCTCCAGAAAATGAAGCATCAAACCAGCAAAGAGACTGAACGTGGCAAAACAGCTGAGGAATAACGTGAAAAATTGATGAGCAGAGCTGCAGGTACTTGAAAACAATAAACAAGCAGAATCTACTTAATTAGGGATGATTGTAACATTATTCTCTGGGTTTAAAACTCCAACTTTTATATCCATCTGGGAGGCACTTCAGTTCTCTGCTATTCTCTTTGCAACACGCAGAAATCATCTCCACTATTTTTTCCATGAAAAGTGATGAGCATTTTTATTCTGAGCTGCTTTGCAAACCAAAGCTGTGCCCACGGCGAGGGTGAAACAGCCGATGGCCTCCCGTCCTCCGGCCACCTTCAGAAGGGATGAACAGAGGCGTTTAAGAACAAATAATACTCCATTGTATTTAAATACCTTTATGTGGCAGAATAGGCATGTGCCTATGAAGAAACCACCAAAGGAGGCACGATGGACATGAACAGGGTACCAGATAACGAGGGAAACATTTGCAGCTCAGCCCTGCAAACATTGCACCTCTCCCTCTGTCCCTCTTCCTTTGCTCTTGGATTGGGAAAGACAGACTTTAATTCCCCTCCTCATCTAAGATGACACCTATAACGTCACCTCACGGGACGCTCCTGGTGGCTGCCACGTGATAAAAGCCTCCAGCACCACCGATTTGTTTCCTGAAGCAGCCTGAAGCTGATAGATTTTCCTGCTGACGTGGTACGTGTTTGTACAGTGCACACAGCCACACGCATGCGGGCTGGCTCCAGGCTCACCTTCTGCAAGTTCATCACCTCCAATAACCCATCCTTTTTCCCATCAACTTTCGCCGACTCTCCCAAGTGATTTGGACGACTCAGCCCCTCACAGGTGGCAGCATTTCTTCCTGAACTCGTGATGGCACTTTCTCTTAACTTCCCCTTAGCCTGGAGATCTTTCTTACGCTCCTAAATCTCCCTGAAACCATCATTTCTTATCCAAAGCTGCTTAAGCCCTTGGAGAGCAACGTTCATTTCCAGGCAATATGTGCACAAACTGGGATGAGGGCTGGTTTGCAAACGGAGCTGCCTATAATCCGCAATAAAATTAAACCTTAATCACTGTGTTCCCAAGGAAAGATTTGTCACTGCCCAGCAAACACGCATCTTCAGAAAGACCTTCGTTCTTGCGGAGCGCAAATCCATTCACATCCACTGGCTTAAAAGGATGCGCATCTGCGCTCGGGGACTTTGGCTTCTCCCCATCTGCAGCAGTATGTTGCTGTTAAGAGGGGCTTATATCTAAGTGCTGAGGACCCTTAAAGCAGGATATGTCATTAGCGTTGTCCGAATTACATTAGTGCCAGGAGGGGCTGGCTGTGGAAGGCACCGGGCAGGCAAAGAGCAGCTCCATCGCGGCCGTAGGAAAGCAGCCAAGCTGCAGATGAATTAAAGGTTCTTTTTTCTCGTGTGACACTGGACCGTGACAGAGGTTAGAAATCAACCTAGGTCTCCTGAGCCACCACCCTGTGCACCAACCACAAGGCTCTTTTTCGTCCTCTCCGTTTCTCAACTGCCAGTAATTACACTTGGAAATGCTCTGGAAGCCAAAACAAACAAGGGAGCTATTTCCAGTGAGCTTTTGGTTCGTTATTAATCCTTCAAAGATGGTTTTGTCCACAAGGCAATACCGAAAGTTATCACGTTGCTAAGCCCGCTTCTCTGCTTCGCGTGTTTGTGGCATCGTTTCTCTCCGATGAGCGAGTTTGCGTCCGAGCTGACATCTCCCTTTTTGGGCTGGACGCTTTCTCCCTCACATGATGGGAAAAACAAACGCCGCGCTGAATCAGAACACAGCCCGCCCTACTGACACGACCTGGGTTCGTTTCAAAGGACAGGGATTTTGGTCACTCAGGACCTACCCCAGAACTGACTGGAAGTAATTTCATGCATGGGTTTGTTTTTTTTTTTCCCACCATCCTATGAAGCAATTGCCTCATGAGAAGAGCATCCTGGGATGACAGTAAATATCTATCCTGGGCATTTGTTTTTTGCCTGAGACTTCCTATTGCTTATCTCTAGTTTTAAATAGAATCTGTGGGGGGAAAAAAAATAGGCACTTACTGTTTTTTTTCTATACTACGTTATTTTTTACGTGGATGTGAAAATTCCAGCAGCTACTCACCCTGCGCTGAGTCACTGGAATGTGCTTATCACAGGTGAATCTACTGAAGAGAGTCATCCTCACTGACACTTTGCCTTTTCCTTGGAGCCTATTCATGCATGACCTCATGGAGCTTCATAGGAGCTGGCTGCAGACTGGGCGCAGTGTCCCTCTAATTAGCGGTATTATCTCACCTGGCATCATATTTTACGATCAGCAGACGTTATCTGGAAGATCTAATTCAAGAGAAACCAATGGGAATATTTCAATTGTGTTATTGACTTTTCTTCTCAAGCTCTGTAATTAATTCCCACTGCCTCAGGCGGGCTGTAGTAGCTGTGACAGACGAGCTGTGCTCCATCCCGAGCACACGCTGAAGCCCAACCCTCCACGTTCAACCGGGCGCCCTGTTCCACCATGCTTGGTGGCTCTGCCTCTGGTGTCTGTGATACAACCGTGGCAATGAAAAGGCCACGATGATACGTTTCCCAGTGAGTATCAACGAGTAAGGAAAGGGCAGTCCAGAGTAGCCTGGAACACCAGGAGAGACCCCTTCGCCTTGCCTTCTCCTGCCTTCAAGCCTTGCGGGTTTCTAGGAACAAAGCACCACGTGTCATTCTCCAAAGCTGAACACTATGGTGTGAGACACTATTTCCAGACTTTCAGGGAAATCTCATTATCCCAAGCTGAACACTACGGTGTGAGACACTATTTCCAGACTTTCAGGGAAATCTCATTATCCCAAGCTGAACACTACGGTGTGAGACACTATTTCCAGACTTTCAGGGAAATCTCATTATCCCAAGCTGAACACTACGGTGTGAGACACTATTTCCAGACTTTCAGGGAAATCACTGATGGATTCATTCAGTGAAACTTCAACTTCTACG
The DNA here is from genome assembly GCA_013398155.1 of Pedionomus torquatus. NCBI lineage: Eukaryota > Metazoa > Chordata > Aves > Charadriiformes > Pedionomidae > Pedionomus > Pedionomus torquatus. The sequence goes on from VZRU01002985.1 coordinate 18,028, forward strand.
GAAGAGATTATTTACAAGCATTTGGGCCAACAGCACAGGTAAAGCTGGGGGAACTTCTGCTTGGCTTTGCAGCCAGTGAGCTCATTCAAATGACTGGGATTTAGACCTAAAGGTCCTTTTGGAAAGGGTTAGTGGCATCATTTGGCTCTTTAACTAAAAACCTAGGCCACGGGGCTTGATGCGGGTCTGTCTGATGGGTGTCAGGGAAGCCCAGTAACTCCACCGAGTACTGTAAGCACAGACCACATGGAAAGGCAGAAAATTCACGTAAGATTGGATGAGAACCAAATAAACCTCCAAAACAAAATAATCAAAGGCAAACTAATGCCCAAATATCTGCGCAGCCATTTCGACCCAACCTACTGTCCATGTTTTACATCAGAAATTATGACCCAGTGAAGCCTGGAGGCACCTCCAGCAGAGCACACGCCGTCCCACCGAGCCTTCTTGGGTAGCAGGTAGGGCTGGGGCCCGGCCAAAGCTCGAAGACACACAGATCAAGATTTCAGACTCCCTCTGCAAAGCTGGAGTAAGTTGGCAAAGGGTGTTTCGGGGCTGGCTGGTTCCTAGTTTCAACTACTCCTCCGGATAGATTGGGTATAGCTGCTATACAGTGAAGACTGACGGGCTCAAATTTATTTTTAAAAACTAAACTAACCAGATGATTTTTTTATCTGACTACAGGCCAGTCCAGCCCACATGAAGAAAAGGCTAGAGCACAGATCAAACGTTTCTTGGCCAACATGGCACTGCTATTAGGGGAGATTTCCAGCAACCTCTGTCACAAGTTGCAAGATATTTATCAGAAACAAATGGAGTTTGAAATTTCATGACATTTAATTTTTTAAGACAGTAATTGCCTATTTCCTTACCAAAATTAGAAACAGAAAATGTTTTCAAAAGTCTTCTCTCCAGCAACCCCTATTGTGATTCGGTTCCTTTTCTCTGCAGCTAAGGCGTTGATCCCTTTTATAAGAGAAGCCCAGGAGAGTCTCGTACCCGATGAGCTGAGTTCAAGTGCAGGCAGGGGCAGGGCCAGGAGGAGAGCAGCAGGTCTCTTCTGCTGCCCGAGGAGAGAGGGGAGGGTGCTTTCAAGAGAATGAGTAAGGCAGCTGCAAGATAAAAGTTTCACTTCATTGATTTAGTGATAGGACACTAAAGACATGACACTAAATAATATGATACTATCACATAGTGATGGGACTAGGGGTAATGGTTTTAAACTGGAAGAGGGGAGATTTAGATTGGATATTAGGAAAAAATTCTTTCCTGTGAAGGTGGTGAGGCACTAGAAGAGGTTGCCCAGAGAAGTTGTGGCTGCCCCATCCCTGGAGGGGTTCAAGGCCAGGCTGGATGGGGCTTGGAGCAACCTGGTGTGGTGGGAGGTGTCCCTGCCCAGGGCAGGGGGGTTGGAACTGGATGATCTTGAAGGTCCCTTCCAACTCCAACCATTCTATGATTTCTCAAGGCAACAACAACTGCCTGCCTTAAATTTGAAGGGTGGAAATGGGTTTTCTGTAAAGTTTTTTGCAGCTTACTTCTCAGAGGCTGAAGAGCAGAAGGTGAAGAACAGCTGTATGAAATACATGCGTGTGTGCAAACATACATGTAAATACATATCTATATATACACAGTCATAACCTTGACACAACCTTCCACAAAGTGACATGTGAAACCATGCGAATCACTCGCAGATGTGGGTTGTCTCTCAGTCCACCACGTTAGAAGAGAAGAAGAGAGTGAGAACATAGACAGTTTGCAGGAGGTGACCACAGGGAAAAACAGAGGTATTAAGCGATTTAATCATCTTGCTGGTGTTGCTTCCCATGTCCTTACCTTGTCTTGGTGGTAGTCCCTGCAAAGCCACCGGTCACTGTAAACGGGAGCGCAGGCAGATCGCGGCACGGTGATGTCCAGATGCCTGTGACCCCGTCCACCTGCTTGAGGTGTCTCCGAAAGATCTTGACTGTGGCTGTAAATATTGTAAAGCGCTGTCAGGTCAGCAGTCAGTGCTCGCTGCCGCCGTCCGTGGCACAGGCAGGTCTTACTGGCAAAGTATTAACTACTGCAATTAGCTTTTGATGAATTAGTGGTATTAAGCAAACTTCACTCCAATTATATCTACCTTCCCCCCATTTCTGCCGCATGTCCCAGCTGTAAACGTTTGTAAAATGCCTCGGTAACTCTTAGAAATGATTGTACCACAGTTAACGAGAAATTCCAGAGTCCCACATCAGATCATGCTTGGAATGCAAACTAAAACTACTGGGCAAAGCAAATGAATTATCATTATTCTCACAAGTACTTCACGGAGCAATCTGTGCTCCAGGGATCTTGCTGTACCGTCTGAGGTTTCAGAAGGACATGAAATTATATTGCCCCAAGCATGCATTGTATAACCTTCAAATCCCCGCAGCACAAACGTGGGGAAACACTCCAAGAAGTAATTAATTTGCCTAATGGCAGGACCCGCAGAGCTGACTGACAGGAGTGGACCAAGGAATACATCATGTGGCCTCTGAATGCGATCAGACCCGCTCTCCAAAGCGGTTCCTGGAGGACTTCATTTCAGAGGAGAGCATTTCTACTGCTGACAACACCCTGCCCTTAACACCACACAGCTGATTCACTAGTATTTGTGATGGGCGGTGGCTGAAACCAGAGGTGGTTTTGAGGAGACGGGGTAAAAATAAAAGTAATGTATTGGATGTGATGATGTGATAATAACCTTTTATCCTGCTGCTGGGCCATTAGTATCCCACCTCTGAACCCTGGATTTTCCTTTTAATGCTGCTCTTCTTCTCTCACAAGTTTGTACCCTGTTGATCTATTTTCTCCCAACCGTTTTAAAGTCTAGATCTTCCCCGTTAGGTTTTTGGTGACCCTTCCAAATTTGGAAAATTGTCATCATGGCTGAATTTGCAATAAAGACAATTATCCTAGGGGTCTCACAGCTTTGCTAAGGGCTCCGTGCACACGTGCTCACACGGGCTGTTCTGGGGTCTAGCATCACTTCTCATGGGGGATCCCCCCCGGCAGATGCCGGTGGCTGTTGGATATTGCTACATATTAGGACTGAAATGCTGTTTTGAGCAGAGCAAGGGGAACGAGCTGAGCAAAGACCTGTCTGCCTTCTCCAGGAGCTGGGATGCTGACTCTCCCCCCTCCCTCCCATCAAGCCTCACACCAGACACAGTTGGTTTCCACGGGCCAGCCCGTGTCTCACAGAGAGGGGTCACGTAGCAGAAGAAAGGATGCTGAGGCCATGGGGCACAGCATCTCAGACAGGGGCACAGTCACTGATTGACCCCACAAGCAGGAGCCCCCTGGGGACAGGTCCTGATCGTGGGATGGGGTGGGAAGGAGGGTCTCACGTGGTGGGAAAGTTGCATATTGAGAGCTCTGCTACCAATAGATCTGGTCTAAAACCCGAAGCTGGGGTTACAGCAGCTGAATTGCATTCAACTCCTAAAATCCTCGGAAAAGGCTTTGAGACGTAGGAAAACAGCAGTGGCTGTAAGGGTTACATCACACCTTGTGACTGGGAAAACCTCCGGCAGTAGTCAGTCAGTCACACCGTCTGTAGCGTAATTACAGCTCCACGGACCCAGAGTGTGTTTTGGATTCGCTCCACAGACACTGGGTAATTACTACCCTATAGATCCAAGGCCTCTCAAGGATTTATAGGGCTGGCATGTGGTACACCCCGTGGAAAAACAGCACATCAGGCATGATATAACAGGTATGATACTGTATATTAATTTCCATGGAAACCCCGGTGGGGAAACTGATGCAAGACCAAATGGTGCATCAACTGGCAATTGCTCCGTGATAAGTGAGCCCTTGCTGATCAGGGCTCATGCTTGGGCTAAAGGTTTCTTTGTAGGGTCAGCTAGGATGAGATCATTAGCGCTCTTCGGGAACGCCTCGTCATACCCACAGGAGTTCTGTGGGAAGGAAAAAAAAAAATAAAAAAAAATCACTCATTAAGTAAAAGTGCTAAAAGATTTTTATGGATTGCCTGCTGACAAACCAGTGGAACATCTGAGTATCCGGCTCTTGGTGCAACTCTATCAAGACCAGCAAAAACACAGCAGAACTGGACTTTATTTGCCCCATTGCCTTTTGAGTTTGTTTTTTTTTTTTTTTTAAGTTCTTCCCTCCCTCATTTTTCATTCTTGCTGTGACTTCCCAGCAGGCAGCAGAGACAAGGTACATGCTGAGCGATCATCCTGCTCAGTTTTCCACATCTGATGCTAAAAAAACCCACCCAAAGCGGGCGGAGAGGAAAGAACGGACTGGAGCGAGCGATAACAGCTCTGCCTGTGGCTACCAGGGGACCTGGCTGACGTGAAGACGTTGGTGTTAATGCACGTGGGCTGGGCAGGGGCACGTTGGGAAAGAAGGTGAGTTTGGTGGCCACGGACCACTGAAGGCAGAAGGGATGGGACATGCAGAAGGTCGGTGGCTGAGCACAGGCCAGGTCTTCTCAAGCCTCTGCGCAGCTGTGCCTGGACGGCTCCCGGGGCTGCTGGGGTGTTTCAGGTCAACCTCAGCTGATTTATGGGCTGGATGGAGACCTACGCTAAAACCTGCGGCGGTTCTGCATGGGGGTTCTCTGTGGAGCTCAGCAGAACTGTGAAACTCCAGCTGAGCTTTGTCCTGATTTTTCTGAAACTCGGATAAATGTAAACCAAAAGCCTCAACCCAAATACTGCCAAATTAGGGGGGATGTGCCAAAAGGGGAGATATTTTTAAACAGCTTCTCCGGTTTTGTGGCTTATGGGACGGGCATAGGGATACTAAGCAATAAACAAAGGAATACAGAGACAGTGTTTTGTGAACCCCGTACACGACCTTTTCCACGAGGTGAAGTTATTGTATAAGACTTTCCTGTCTGAATGGGAAGGGAATGAGCAGGACAACACAATAAACGATCTCTCAGCAAATGCTGATGACTCAATTACAAGGGTATGGCCTCATTGCAAGGTCCCAGCCAAACTGAAACAGCTGCTGAGCCACGGTTGGGTGTAAGGCACCAGAGGACCGGTCCCCCTCAGATGGGAAGGGTGGTCAGCAGTCCAGAGCTGTCCAGAAAAAGGCAGCCTTCTAGAAAAGTCTAAACCAACCTCAGATGCACCTATCTAACATCAGGGGATAAGAAAGCTCTAGGTAGAGAGATACAGAGTGATTTACTGCCCTTAAAATCTGTTTTCTCTTAAAAGTCTCTTTTTCTAAATAAAAATCTTTCTCTAAATAAATAGCACTTGGCTCAGACAGAGCCCTTTCTTCACTGTATACCAGTGTCATTGCTCCCAGAAAGCAGAGAACCACAGGCAGGGAAAATAGGTCAGGCCTGCTGAGGTAATGGGGATAATTACCCTCGCTCCCAGCCTGCAAATGGGAAAACAGTGCAGTTTCTCCCCAAAACTCGGGATGGGAAGCTGGAATGATGCATACTGGAGAAGCTTTGGAAGAACTGGGGCAGGTGCCCACGCCAGCTTCTGCAAAGCATCATCTGGATCATCTGCACTATCCAGTGCTTGGGTGGAGAGGAAGGGAAGGAGGGAAAGCAATTAACCCTTCCCCATGAGAGGAAGCGCAAGAAAAGCAATGTTTGTCAATAGGAAACATGAAAAAGAAAAATCTCCAACCCTAGAACAGCAACCGTCCTAATTCCACCCATCAGATAAGCTAATGGAGCATTAACACTTCTCCATTTCACCCTTCCTGCCCTGCCCTGCAATTTGCAAATGGAACAGACGCCTCTGCATCCCTTTGCTCTTGGTAAGCCCATCCTATCTCACATTTATCTGCTGGAATCAGAGCACACGTATCGGTTCCTGTTATTAAATCAACAAAAATGGTGATGCTGACAAACGGCAGCAGCTTTCTCCATCCTGGGCTGCTGCTGATGTGATGGTGACCCATCCTCCCTGGGGGACAGGGACACGGCCAAAGCTCTGGAAGCTTTGAAGGTTGCGGTGATGGGGCAGAGGGGCTGATTGCCAGGGTGTCCCCCATTTACCCAGTGGGGTTCAGAGCCCACATCCTTTCTCGTTTGACTGCGTGGGGGCAGGAAAGAAGGGGTGACGTTTTTAAAAGCTGCTGAAAGAAGCACAAGACAGCACCTTCTCCTTTGCAGGGATATTTGCAGGGATGTTTCCCTGAGCACACACATCGCTCAGCGAGGCCTCAGGTCCTTTCACTGGGAACAAATACTGTGATGGTGTTAGGCGTACCCTGCAGGCTTCACAGGGCTGTAAAACCTAGTCAAGGCTTGAAGCTTGGGCATTCGAAAGGAAGAAGTCTATTTTTCACTAATTCATGAAAGTTTAAGGCTAGAGCTGAAGTGTCACAGCCTCTGCACAGCCTCCTTTCCCAGTCCACAGCTCACCAAAAATCCAGTTTTTTCTGTCTTCTAGAAATGCACCCAACCTTGCTGTGAAGTGATAAAAAGGTCCACTTCCTCCTGCAGTGATTTCTTTCCAAGGATTATTTCACTCTGCTCCTAAACTTGTCCATCTAATTTCTCGTTATAATGTTATCATCAGGAGCTTCCAGCTACTGCCTTCTGATGCAGCCGTCAAAACAGAGCACAGCGTTCCAGGACCAGTCTCTCCTGCCATTCCCATCCCCGTTTACTCCAATACCTGTGCATTACCCTGCACTTCTTTTGTAATTATTTTTTTTCTAATGCAGAACACATCAGACAAGTGTTGCAAGTTGGAAGACAGCGATTGTGAATTAGTGCCCCCAGGTTCTGAATTCCCCTTGACACTGAAGAATGTAAAAATGGGATGAGACCCGAGTCCAGTAAACATCCCCGACGGATGCTCCACGAGTCGCTAGCGCCGGGCACAGAGTTCCCCGACTGCAAAACCCTCCAGCTTCCCCCTCAGAAATACGACGGATGTAAAGAAAAGGACCCAAGTGTGGATAAAAGAAAAGTGTTTTAAAGACAAAGAGTTTTGTTCTTACCCTGCTGCTCCAGGCACAGACCAGAGCGAAATGCAGTGGGGTATGGGGCCAAAATTAATATTATTTTTGGAAAGAGATTGATCCTGGAAAGTAAGTACATGAAAGAGGAAGAGAAACAAGGGATTGTTAAATCAAGGTCACTTTGAGGTCTGGCACACACGACCCAAAAAAGCCCAAAAGCTTTGGACTCGACCACCCCAAACAATAAGGAATTGACTGTGATTATGCAGTTACAAGAGCACACGGGGTAATTTAACAGTTGGAAATTGAATAAAAAAAGGCTAGGGTACCCACAAACAAGATGTACTCTGCGGCGTTATGAAGGGTCTGACAGCAGCCACAAGCACTTTTAGGTGAGCCCATCGCTACCATCAGTCTGCCAAGAGCATGGCCATCCCTGGGACTATGGGAATATTGTAAACGGCCGGGACTCTGTGGCTGGGCACGTAACCCGGCTCTCTCACCACTTCCTTCCTTCACAGCAAATGGAACAGTAAATAAAAAAAAAATTAAAAAAAAAAAATAGTGGGTATCTGGGTAGACCAAATCCACATCCAGTTTCCCAAAGCCCTTTATTAGAAAGTGCCTGAGAGTTTGAGCACGTAGAGCTGAGGCTTTTGGGGAATGGAGGACGTTTCCTGCTCCTCCACCCATTAGAACACTGGGAATTGAATCAAGGTTGGGGCATGAGACTTGTGCCTTCATTCAGGTCTCTCCACTTCCACCTGACACTGAGTTATTCGCTCCGCTTTATTTTTGGTTTATGGTGATGTAATAAACCAGTCAGCAGAAAGACCCTGGTCCAGGATGCAAGTTTTCCTTAGTTGAACCAAACTGACAAAGACTTGGGCAGTATAACTATTTCTCTGACTTCCTCTCTGCCTTGGAGATACCACTGGCAGCCTGGCTATAGGGCGAGGAAAATCAGTTTGCTGCGACATCCCCTGAAGCAGAATATCCTTGTATTAATAAGCGCAGAGTCCATCCCCAGGACAGCCACAACAGAGGAGCGAGTCTCACAACAGCCTCTAATGAGAGGCTCCTTTAGGGCTTATTTCTAAAGAGTGGGCAAGAAACCAATCTCCATAGAAATCCTTTCGCGCACCTTCTCCCCTTTTTATACGGCCCCGAGGCTAATTAGCACCTAGCAACACCTCGAGAAAGATGAAACTTCAGTCAGGGCTCATTGCTTTGACACACAGTTAAAGGATCAGGGAAACAGAAGTCTTTTTTGGTATCTTATATCCCACAGACACAGAGTACCTGTAAGATGAGAAGAATGCGCTTAGCTTTAATTAGCTTTCTAGAGCTTGCAGACACATTTAACAAGCACAAACCCTGCCTATCTGGGGTCTGATATCAGCCGGCACTAGGCATTAGCTCTCAATTGCTCCTCTCCCTCTTGCTTTGCTGAAACCTACTCAGACTTGGAGGGGTGTGGGAAAGAAAAACTGGGGAAAGAAAAAGAAAACCACTTTGGAAAGAAAGAAAACCACTTTGGGAAAGAAAAAAGAAAAGAAAGAAAAAGAAAAAAAGAAAGAAAAGGGGGAAAGAAAAACCACTTTGCTCTGTTCAAAATAGGTAGGAATTAAATTTGAGAGGAAGAAGGGAAGAAGGGGGAAGAGATGAAATACTAATAAAGCTAAATTTTCTTCTAATAAAAGATGTTGTTTTAGTAATATTATTATTATATTATTATATTATTATTAGAAGTAACAGGGTGCTTTAATCAGCAATCCTCTTACTGAGAGGATGAGTGGTATCCCTGTTTTACCTCCACCCGCCCAACTTATTTATGCATCAACATACCTGTTCCTTCCCTGAGGCAGCCCAGATGCTGATGCCACTCGCAGGGACAACAGGGCTCGGACAGGCATCGAGGTGCATGAAGCTGCCACAGGGAGCATCAGATGGAGCCCAGCAAGCTCCTGCACTGGAATCCCGGGAGCACCGAGACACGGGTAGCACTTCCACTCTGACAACTCTCACAGGGCATCCTGAATCCAGGAATTCAGGTGGACAAATTTTGGGGTGCACATTGCAATGCTGGGAGCAGCTGGACTCGTTGGGAGCTGGAGCGGTGACTGTCGTGACATGAAGTTTCAGTCGGCCTTTGGACATCAGCTGAAGCCCCCTGCAGTGGAAATTAAGCAACTCTATTTTAATTAGTTCCCTATATAAGTTTGAAAGACAGTCAGATGACAGGCTCTTGCAAGGCAACACTTCACATCAGGGGCAACGCCGGTACGGAAGACTTTGCATTTCCCATTGAAGGGAATTAACTCTAGCCTAAAAATAAAACATTTACCGCAGTGAAGAATGCTCCAAATTCCCTGGAAGAAACTTCCTTTTTATCTTCTCTGGCACTAACTCTTTAAGCATTTTATAATCCCAGACAATCTCAAGCACTGAAAAGTGCAGTATTCCTAGATACGGAACCAGCAAACGCTCAACGAGGGAGGGAGAAAATGCTCTTCCCCCTTTTTTCCCTCAAACTTGTTTTTGTCGTTAAGCTGAGCTGACAACGAGCTAAATTTTATTTACTTCCTACGTTTAAGTAGAAAGACATACAACAAGACAAACCATCTGATACAACTGACATTTAACACTCTTCATCTGTAATGAAGATCTCCTGTGACTACTTCTCTAATTCCCGTTAACACAACTTCCTAAGGCTAATTACTTTCACACTTGGCTTACGAGTTTTTTATAGTATGTGTGTAGACAACAAGCAGCTAATAGTAACAACAGTCATAAAACCACAGCCATCCGCCCCACCAACACGCTCACCCTCCCACTTTCTAACCTAGGAGAGTTTTCCAAAACCTTAAGTAATCCGTTAGGCTGATTTGCACATTTTGCCAACGTAATTAGACCTCCATATGGATGAAGTCCGTGAAGATTTTTGTTCTGGCTAATAATAGTTGTACTTTGTCTTGCTTTGCCTTTTAACTAAGTATGCCCTAATTGTGTTTCTACATTTGCCGGCATGTGCAAAATGTTTTAAGTAGATGGGCAAAGCAGTTAATGAGTATTGTACATTCTGTACTTGCATGGAACACCAGCAAATTGTGCCGTGGAGGCAGGTTATCAAGCACAGAGTCAACATTATTCATTAATTCAAAAACAGGAGTTATAGATGAGGACCCCGCACCAGGGCTCTGAAACTGGTGTCCAAAAAAAGGGGATTTCTTACCAGACCCTGTGACGAAATCACATGCAGAGTTTTGCTGATTAAAAATTTGGAAGAAGCTGGGTTCTGTGCCGTCGGATACAAAAGGGTTTATTTACTGCTTGTTCGGTCAGTCCCCATTCCCAATCAAAATTAGCGATTCTCCTCTCAGACTGTTTGTGTTCTTGTTCCTTTGCTCATTCCTCGCTCTCCTGTGGAAGACATCATTTGTGGCAGCAACAAAAGCGTAGCAAAGAATCGATAAACAAATGTTCTGTCTTGAGAAATCAGTGGGTTTCTTGTTTAAGCACATTAGTGCCATTTCTGCATAAAATACCAGGAACACAGGTGGGCTTTAATCAATGCCTTTAAAATAGTGGTTAGAGGCAGTCGAAGATTCAAGGCTTTCTCTCCAGAGGCTACAGCAGATGGGTCACAATTCTGCAGGAGCCTAATGGGGATTATAAGGGGCTACATTTCTTTGTAATGGGGATGTGGATAACGCAGTTTAAAACCACTGCCTGTACTTGGCTGTGCTGTGAGATGCGGGCATCGCCCGGCCGACCGCTGGCTCCATCACGAAGGAAGCTCAAGGCAACAAAGAGGAGCAGTGCCTGGTTGTGTACCAGAGGTCTCATGGGTCGTCAGGGGACTTTTTCTGATGTCTGTGGCCCTAGGGACATGTCACTGCCCTTTAGCTTCTTCTGTGGAGCTGCCGAACGTGATCCCAGGCGTTGGTTTGAGCCTCGTGCGGAACAGCCCAGGATTTACCTCCAGAACGGAGCCTGGTGAGTGCGGAGGCACTGGAGAGATTTCACAGAGCAGCTGGAAATACTTTATTATCCTTTTATCTCCTTTTTAATTTTCTCTTTTTTTTCCCCTTCCCATATTCTGCATTAGAAGATCTGTTCCAAACTGACTACTGGCTTTATTTAATTAAATTGACCTTGATTTGCGCTGCTGCTGAACGCTAAGGCTAAAAGCACAGCAGGAAGCAAAATGGGCCTCAGGTTGCTGCAGGTCTGGCAACTCCACCATTAGGAAAATCTGAGCAGGTCCATTAAGAAGAATGCTAAGAGCTCCTCTAATAAACCTGCCCATGAGCCAGCATGTGGGATTCGCTCGGCCTTTTGACTTTTCCCATGTGTGAAAACAGGTACTCACGAGATGAGAAGGGATGGACTTCAACATTGCTGCCATGACTGGCTTTTTTTCTTGGTGCTGGACCCAAATTTAACCAATCTTCTCAAAATCAAGAAGTGCTACTTCTCAAGAGCTTGTGAGCAATTACTGATATTGTTATAGAGGATATACATATACATATATATACATATATTTCAGACTTACCTCCCCAATGCACAGAACAGGCTGGGGCATGGACCACCCACCCCCGTTGGCACTGGAACTCAGTAGGGTTGCCTGTCTCCAAACCATCAAATTCCCTGTTTTTTTTAAATCTACTTAGAAACTTTTCTTCCGACAGCTGAGGTTTCCAGGCTGGTGACAGACGACATTAGGCAGAGACCAACAAGATGTGATCTTCCAGGCATCACTGGCAACGGTTTTGCCAAATAAGTGTCTTTATTATGCACATATTTCTGGAGCAGAATTTCCATCTCTGCATCAGCATAATGTGTTTACTGAGAATCACAGCTTTAACGCTACTGAGTTTTAAATACACTGCACACACTTGCAGAAGAAGCCATTACCTTACAAATGATGATCAATACTCACTGTATAAAAAAACCAGGCCCTTCTGAACAAGCCCAGCCAACGGGTAATGGTTTGTAACAGCCACTACTATCACAGTCGCTCTAATCAGCTCTTTTCCTGTCTTAATTGGTCGTTTATAGCACGGCACAAGTTTAGAGCGGCCTTTCCCAGAAGGGACTCCTGGCTCATTAGATGCAGCCAAAGTTGCAAGGAGCCATGAAAGTTGCATTTCAGAAAAGAATACTGGCAGGTGATGGGATGTTCAACTGAAAGAGGTCGGGAGTCAGAGCTCAGTTCAAACCGAGATTAAATCTGAGATAAGGCTCAAGTTCAGAAGTTTGGTGAACAGGGGATTGTTTTTTGTGGTTTTTTTTTTTCTTCTATGAGATTTTTAGACAACCCAAGCTTTACACAAGAGCCAAGTTAGGCATGTTTTCTGAAAAGTAAAATAGCCATTAGCTGCAAGAAACCAAAGCCAATAAATAAATGTGTTGTCTCTCCAAGCTAATGCTCCTTCAATGCTTCCAAAACCAAAAAGAAATAAAGCTTGAAAAGATAAGTTATCCCCTCAGAAAAAATTATCTCCAAAGAACCTGGCAACTTTCACAAGCTATAAAACTCAATTAACATTTTTTGCTTTGTGTGTCACGCTTCAATTAAGTAGAAAGCATATTAATCATATAGAACAGGAGTGTATTTAACATGAGATAATGTGTTGGATTTCAGCACTTTGCTACTCGGGTTGTGATTCAGACCCAGGATGGTCTGTAGCTTGTTTATGTCTCTGGAAATGGAAGGGATGGGAGTCGTCCCCCGTGTATTTATCAATTGGAAAAATGACTGGAGCTGCCCTTGAAGAACTTGGAGCATTGCAAAGTGCTGAATCCGTGCCTGGCACCCAAAACATTTTAGCAAGGGGGTAAATGTGACAACTGGATCTCCGAGAGGACCCTAAAATCCTCATGGAACGGGCTGTGGAATGCTCTGTGCCTAGGAGAGAGGTCAGGTTTTGGAGCTGCAGGAGGAGTTGTCTGGAAAAGTGAGTGCAGGCTTCACGCCTGGGTACCAAACTCCCCCACAACTGCGTAGGTTTAGAAATCCCAATAGTCACTGCCTTGGAAAATCTGCCCCAGGAGACACGAACCAGCAGCTTTTTCTTTGCAAAGGGAAGAGAATGATGCTCTGGTGGTTTTGGCACTAGAGGAGACGTCAAGAGCTCTGTGTTTTCGTTTTGATTTTGCCATGGTTTTTGACAAATCGTTTACACTTGTGAGCTTTGTTTCCCCATCTTTAAACCAGGACTGACCCCACTTCCCTCACCTGCAGGAGGAGTTGTGAAAGCAAGAGGTCCTGCAGTAAAGACTGTCACTGAAACGTTCTTCCAGACGAAGGAGCACCTCTTCCTTTGACATCTCTGCAGGGCCCAGCTCCCCACCAGCAACAAAAGCAACCTGCAGCACAAAAAAAGAGCCTTCTTGAAGGATAAAGCGGAACAGCTAGTCCATCCCCACTGATGAAAGACATAGGTATGAAGAGATTAATTTAGATACCTTTCCAAAATACCCAGAGCTTCGCCTTCCAGGCTGCCAAAATTTCACTGGAAATCTCAAGAGGGTTACAATACTGACTGCTTCTGCCATTTCAGCACTTCCAGCTTGAGCTAAGAATTGGAACCTTAGTATGTAATGGGAAAAAAAGAAATAATGGGATTTGTCAGAAACTTCAAAGAAGTTTGGCTCTATAAGTCATAAAGGATCCAAGATTGGCAAGATATGTGTGTTTTTTTCTCTCATTCAAGTAGTTTCTTAATTACAAAACAAACAGAAGCAGAAAACAGAAAAAAAACCCAAGCCCTTTAACGTGCCATATGGTCAGGAGTAGTTGGAAAGAAAAAAAGTTTCCTTCTCATGTTTCAACTGCAAGTTTTTATTTGCTAGAGATGATTTAAACCCTAAAAATTTGAAAAGATTAGAATAGAAAACAATAGTGGTTACATGTGTCGACTTTTCAGAAGAGACCAGAAAAGAAGAAAAAAGAAAAAAAGAAAAAAAAGAAAAAAATTCTTCAAGCCTAAAGCAAATGCTGTAGTAAATCATCGTATGTGCTAAATAAATCAGCGTGATACTGATAAACCTTCTTTGGCTGCTTCGAGTCACATTTCAGAAAGGTTTTTAAACTGGTGGTTACATCCCGTCTGTGATATGTAGTTGTGTAACTGATCAGGTGGGCCAAAAAAGTATCAATAAATAAATCTTTAAGAAACATAAAATGGGACTTGGCTCAAAGGACAAAAGGACCTGTGCGAGAAATTTCCACATTAAAAAAACATTGCTCTTTCTTAGTCCTGAGGTGAAGAAACAGTTTGAAACGAAACAGACAATTCCATAATTTTAGGGGGAAAATATTTATTATAAAAGAGACAAGCTCACCAAAACATCCAGGCCAAGTTTAATTTAGAAAAAAATTTCTCAGTCCCCTGCTCAGCTCTGCTCGCAGTCGTAAGCTGGAGCACGACGGCTTCGAGGGCTTGGGCAAGATTTAAGCCGTCTGCGTAAGCGCCGCGGTCACTGATTTTGTTCCCCAAAGTTATTTTTGATTTTAATTCTTCCCCAGAAGATCCAAAACCATGGGACCATTTTTTTTTTCTTCCTTATTTTTTTTTTTTCAAAGAGCTGTGCAGTAGACAGCAAGACATCATTCTCTCCAAAATATTTGTAATTGCCATTGGAAAGACAGTGAGCAGCGGAGACATTTTCCGAAGATCAGAAAAGGCCAACAGAAACATCCCAAAATGGGCAGCCGGGCACTAGCTGTTGGAAAGATCGGACCTTCCTGGTCTGAGATAAAGCAATAGGTCTGCTCTGGAGCTCTGGCATCAATTCAGCTCCTCTTAGGAGGACCTCTTCCAGGTCCTTTCACAGCAGGTCCACCCAATATCTCCTGTACTTTGTTTTAAAGGGTTGACTGGAGGAGGAAGGACCACCCAGCCTTGATGGGTGGAGGTACCACCTTCAGCTATCTTTTGAAGCATAAAATGTGAGAGGCTTTTTTGGGGGGGGTCAGGGGGAGATAAGACTAGGTTCTGGAAGTCATTGCAAACCTCCAGCACAAGGGTATGGAGAGGGGCTGCCTTCCTGGGCTGCTTCAGGTACAGCCACGGTGCTAAAAGGCTCTGCCCTTCCCACCACTCTCACAGTGCTGTGGGCTCAGCGTGCAAATTCCAGTAACTGGTCACCGGGGACTGGATACAGGGCAACTGGATCCCCTGAACTGGGATCTCACTCCATTGATCCATCCATGCCAGCTCAATGCCCGGATAAGACATGCTCCTCCTTGGAGGATGGCTTAAAGCATGTCCACCTTGTTCTGTTGGGTTTTTGAATATGACAGGTGAAGCCCTTGGCCTTATCAGAAACGCCTCATAATTTTAACAGGGCAATGCATTTCCTTTGATCTGGTCAACATTTTTTTAATTATTATTTTTAATTTGTATTTTTTACAGGGAAAAAAAAAAAAAGTTAGATTTTATCCAACCTGACTTCTGGCTTCCCAAAGCACGACGTTCTGCTCAACATATGGGAGCCAGCGTAGCCTATAGATGCTAAAAAGACTTACCCTGTGCTAGGTTTCTGTCTTTCTCATCCCAGAACTGAAAAAAAAATAATAAAAATCACCCAAATAATAAAACAGTAAACAGACAAGAGGGAATAAAGAAGCCAGAAAAAATAAAAATACAAAAATACTAAAAATACAAACAGGGAGTTTGTGTCCAGATGGGAGCCTTCTGTAAAACCTTAGGTTGGCTTGTTGGCCAACCAAGGTCACTACCCCTGGCACCTAAGGCAATCTTTCTCTTGTTTCCCTACCGCTGGCACGTTGTCGCAGGCTGCATGGCTATTTTTCTGTTGAATCAACTACTGGGGGGAGGAAAAAAATAAATAATATGAAAACCAGCACTGGATAACTGTATATTACATGTGCATGAAAAATCTGTGCTGGCGTGACTGCGCGTCGTGTTTTGCAGGTGAGGTCATCACAGCAGCGAAGCACATCTTTTGTTTTGGACTCTTGGAAACACGTCAAGCTTGGAATAGGGAAAGGGGAGGGAGGGAGACCTTTACCTCTTATTGAATCTAGTTCTCTCGCACTTCATATTTTTGATACCACTGATGCCCAGTGTTAAGTCGTGTCCCGTCAGCTCAGCACCACAGACCAAGCCACCGGGGCCGGCGACCCGGCGCGGGGGAATTTGTGATGGGAAGCCCAACGCTGCTCACAGGCCTTGCTGATAATTTTCTGTTTTTGAGATTTTGATGAAGACTCAGCCTCCAAAACGATGGATAATAAAGATCCCTGGGAAAACACTTGACAGAAGGTTTGCAAAGCGCATGCTTTTTTCCCCATTTTATCCTATGAGAGACCATTATGACTAACAACGGTCGTTTGATAGAATCGACTATATAATTTTATGGCCTCAATTATACCAAATTGTCGTTATGAGCACATGTTCAGGGATGCAACAAATCTCAGAGCATAAGACAGTCGATGAGAAGAAAAACCCATCCCCACTCTTTGTGCTCCAGCAGATCAGGAGTGTTACTGGAGAGGAGCGTCATCACCCCAGTCTGCTGGGATGGGTCACCTGCAGAGACAGAAACTGAGGACTGAACTATATCCATCTACTATATCCATCCTCCCGCACCTGCTTAGATGGCTAATTTATACACGCTAGTGATAAAAACATTCTTTGTTGCACAACACTGGAAAAAAAAATAAATTCTTGAAGGTCAGCCAGATCCCTGTATCTGTATTTTATCTCCTTTTGAGCTGGAGACTGTGACTCTTCTGCAGGTCCTCTTCTCCATAATTAGAAATAGATCAAATCGTGATTAAAACATCTTTAGAATTTGAGCTCGGGTCATTCAAAAGGTAAACCAGGTAAAAATTCTGGATCTGACCCTGGACTTCCTTGGGTTAGTATGTTGTTTGGGTTCTGGGGCTTGGTTTTTGGTCCATCCTAATAAACAGAGCTGACAAGCACAACCTGCTTAATTCATTATGCATCTGAAAATGGAATAAGGAAACTTTTTTTTTTTTGGTCTATTTCTTCAGAGGATGCAAGTCTGAAATTAAGAAGAATGAAATATCTAGATGGTTACTTTTAAAATAACAGAAGGTTCATCATCTTTCTTTAATCCGTACCCAAAAGTGACCTAGATTCGGAGCAAAGACAAAGCTTTCAGGACTGTTTCAGAGTTTCTATGAGCTCACGACCCTTTGTGTAATCTGTATTACATGTGAAATTGTTCTGCAGTGAACTAGGAAACGATCAGTATCCAGCATGTCACCAGGGACTCTTTCAAACTGTATAATTAGAATAATTTCACTTGTATTGGGGCAGGGCAGGGATTCAAAAAGCCATTCGGAGGCAAAAGGGCGAGCAGCCAGACCGTGCTATGCGGAGCTGAGTTATGTACTTTGCATTTTATGACTCTTCCACGTAGAATCTGGCAGTGGCGTATTTAGCAAAGGCTGCTATTTGTTGTCTGCAATGTCTTCTGCAATCGCCTACCACTCTGCTCCAGTCCAACCCAACCCAGCAAGGAAGGGCTAGGAGGAGTTTGCAGGTTTGGAAGGCGTAGGGCAGAGGCTCTCAGAGGTAAGGCAGCGGGTGCAAAGGGGCTCCGTCTAAGCTGTGATGGAAAGGGAAGCGCGTGGACACCGTTCCCACTGGTGAAGAAGTGGGACCAGAGGGATGCTCTCTGGTCAGGATGCTCATTCCTGGTGCGGTCACCCATCTTCTTGGCCAGTTACCTTCACGTTACCCAACACATTCTGCAAAGAGTTTCTTTGTCCCGGTGCAACCGTACCACCTTTGCGCCTTGATTTGTAGAAATGGAGCAATATCTGTAGTTCAAGGAAGAATAAATTTCACACAGAACTCCCGGGGGCAAAGACCCATGTTTTTGTGAGGTTTCCATAAGTTTTGTGAATGGTTTTCCCTCAACATCTTCTCCGAGCTGCCCCCCTTCACACGCTCCTTTCCTTGGTGCCTTCTGGCTCCCAGCAAAGCATTCTTTCAGGCCCACTAAGCCACACACCTCTCCCTCTCTGGGAATATTTGTCTTTGACTCATTACAAGGAAGATCTGCAGCCTTAGAGGAGAGATGCAAACACACACGAAGCCCTTGGGGATTACAGCCTTGCCTTGGTGACACAGTTCACTCTAGAACGACAGCTCCTCCTACATCGGAACCCCGGTGCCACGAGAGGAGTCTAATCTAAATTAAATCCTGGTTTATGCCTCATTTCACAGTGACACAAATAGCTAAGCTAACCTTCCTACAACAACAACGTGGTGTGTATGGGAGGTGGCAACTGGTCCTCTTGAAACCTAGAAATAGTTTCAGATGTAGAGACAGACGCTGACTGCAGACATCTTAGAGTGACTCTGGATCTTCCTGCTCTCTCTTTTACCAGCACGAGGGTACCTTTTCCTCCTCCTGTGATGTAATCAAACGGACGGGGGGGCAGAAAGATAAATTCTGAGGTCCACCAGTCAAAGGAGCTTGCTGATGTTAAAACGCTGAATCGTTTTCATTCATTTTTGTGGTCAACTTTTTCCTCCCGTTGCTGAAGTCTCGTAGTCCTCGAGGCTACTCCCGAGTTACTTGAGATGAACAGGACACAAACTGGGAAGGCAGATAGCGCTCCTGGAAGGTGAAAATGCAGGAGATGCTTTCAAGTTACCAAAGTCCCTGATCCAGAAGTGGCTTTCATACTCAGGACCCTAAATGCCTGTAAGGAAACTGTGCTCTTAGCCCAGCCACTCTTAGCCTAACCCCAGCGTTGCTGTACGTGAAAACCCATCTTCAGCTTCCCGTCTTTCTCGGCCTTTTGTTGGGCACTGGACAAACATTTTGGTAAAGGCAGAAAAACGCTGTATTTAATCCTGAATACTGAATCTGAGGAACCCTTTAGAATTAATCATTCTATGATGTACTGGCCTCTGCTTGAAGACAGAGCGTTCCCCTGGTGGTCTGGGCAGGCAGAGGAGGGACTGAGCTGTGTCGTGCCAGGGAACCAGCTTTCACACCAATGTATGGATGGGGACCTCCTAACTCCTACTTTTTCTGCCCCCTTCTCTGAGATATTTCTCCCCGTGTTAACCTGGGAGGAGATTTGTCTGGCTAGCGTTCAGGTGTGTCTCTCAGACCTGAGAATTCAGGCCACCAAGCTCCCGTGAGACTACAAAGGGGAGGACCCTGACGCAGAGAGCCCGTTCCAAGGTAACTGATCTTGGTGAAGCACTTTGAAGAGGATCGGCGTTATATAAATGCCATCTGACAGCCGAGTCAAAAGATTCCTACAGAGGACAAATTAAAGCCAATTAACCCAGCGAGAAGTTAGTCCTTCCATTATGAGAGCAGCTCTGCTCTGATAAAAGCAAGAATTCAAACAAGTTGATGATTTCATCTCCTTGGCACGGAGATTACGGCACAGCTGCACAGCTGAGATGTCACAATAAAAGCAAATGCTCACAAAAGGTTGTTCTTTATGTTTTTGGCTTGTAGACGCAAACTGCCTGCGCTATCCACGCATGCCAGGAATGTCAACAGTGGCTCGAGCTCACATCTATCCCCCTCTAACCCAGGGCAACGCAAAATTACAAGCAATAAATCCTCTGGCTTTTGGGGCTCAAAGCAGCAAAAAAAAGGTTTCTGGACAGAGAAAGCTTTTCTATTGGCTCAGGCAATATGTACGCAGAGGAAAACAAACCCACTCTGCCAGCAGAGCAGAATAGGTGAGCTGGGTTGGCCTCCCCTTCTCTCCTCTTGCGACGCTTTAGGGGACGGGGAGCTCCCTCCAACCCTCCCGGGTGGGTGGCAGAGAGAAGAGCAGGCTGAAGGAGGGGTTCGTAGGTCTGAAGTTCTTAGCACTGTTCCATATAAAGCGCTTTCAAAGAGGAGGAACTTGACGAATGGTCCCATTTTCTAGAAGAGAGAACCTTTGGAAACGCTGAGGCCACACGTCGCCCACTCGCGCCCCCAGTCCCGTGCGCTCTCAGGGCACTGCCCCGACCAAGCCCAGGAATTCCCTCCGATGGGCAAGAAACGCAGTTTGAAAGCAAAAGGGTTTCCCAAACACAAGGAAAACACGGACTTAGGAGCAACATCCAGCTCTCAGACTTGAGATGGGAATTATTTTCCTTCGGAATAAGTTATAGCCAAACAACCACATAGAGGGTTTTATTCCTGCCACCTTTTCCGGACTAATTTTACTCTTTACTGCAGAATTTAGGCTCACCCCCCCCACTGACCTCCCATCAAGGCATCATCTTCGTGGTTTGTAGGTGCCTGTTTTTGTACCTTGAGTTTTCCACCCCAGCTTGGTGGTTCTAGAGCTGGAGGAGCCCAGCCCACCCCAGGGTTTGCTGGGCAGCTGCCCTTCCAGTATCTGGGTGATATATTTGCTTGGAACTACGATTTGCCTATTGATTTTCTTTGATATGTAAGAGTTTGGGTAAGGAAAAGAGAAAAAGGGAATACTTAGATGACCTGAAAATCCTTAACTGCCAATTTGTAATACGAACCTGAAGTCTGTAAAATGATGACAAGTATGTGAAACTGTAAGATTCTGGCTGACATTTCAAATGAGTACAAATATCCACAGCTTCATCCAGATTGCAAAATATTAATGATTTCAAATGGAAAAATCTAATAGCCCAAACATTGGCTTCTCTTTTCTGTATTAGGGACACCTGAAAAAAAGAAAAACAACAAAAACCAAACAAACAAACAATAAAAAACAACTACAAAAAAAGCATATTTTGAGAGAAACTGAGCATATTCTGGAAATGAAATGACTGAAGTTTAAACAGATGAAGCATTAGGAAAAAACCCCCAACACCAAATCTCCAGAGTATACACACACATTGTCAGTTTTCCAGATTCTCATCAGGTTGAAATTGTCTTTTTTTTTTTTCTAATTAAGAACATGTTTCTAAGATTTAGAAGACTTTGATGCTTTCTTGTCACTGTAAATTATTAACTAATACACAGTAGCATAAAGCTGATGCTGGCTTTTCCCATCAGTGTTTCAATTCATGGTCCCTGAGACAAATCCAGAAGATGAAGGTTGGGTTTAACACCACCAAAGTCAATAACCACATTTAAAGCCGCTCTCAACTGCACCTTTTCTGGACTTCCTTAAGAAAATTCCTAACTTCCATAATTTTTCTGAGCACATAAGGATGCCTCTCCATTCTGCTTTCCTTCCACCCGTCTGCACAGGATTTCTCTAGCCTTTTTTGTGAGTTTAAGCCCCAGCAGGCAGCACGCCAGCCCCACGGTCAGGTGCAGCAATCCGGCCAGTGTATAATTTTCAATTGCACACTCACAAATTAAACTGCAGCTGCCGCCCACAGTTAACCTGATCTGCTCACACAGGCATCATTAAGGAAAATCAATTAATTTTTCCATTCTCCCAAAATGGTGCCGAAGTTGAATAGGAGGAGAAGGAAGAGAAAAGCAGGGCGGGGGGGAAAAAAAGGACTTCTGTGTCTATTGTGTTGGAAAGATAAAACCAACGGTATTGAGTAGCCGGGGTAATGCAGGTCGGTTACAGCTGGAAAGAAAGGAGATACAAGTAGTTTGTATTACATTTTCTATATGAAAACGAGAGCTGGTCAAGCATGAAACAAACCCACTTTCTCCTCAAGAACAACTTCCTTACTTTTTTTGCCAGCTACTTCTTCCACGGACTCCTGCTCCATAATCCCACGTTGAGATTAGCTAAAGGTGAATGGAAAATGTTAAAAACTACAGGAAAACCTGCCCTGAAAAACACGACGCTGGCTTCAAACACCTGAAGGTTGAGGGATTCGTTATAATTCATTAAAATTTAGTTGTAAAATAATGCTTTGGAAAATGGGATGTGTTACAGTAGGACTTTTTTTTTTTTTTTGAAATCAGGAGCCAAACATGGAAAAAACCCAAAGTCGACGCTTCATTCAAGCTCATTGCACAAGGCAGAAGATAGACCTCTGTAGAAAAATCCATTAGGATGGCCTTTGTGAAATGAAATGGAGCTGAGAGCATTCCAGGTTTTAATGGAAATTAAAAAAATACCTTTTTTTTTTTTTAAGGGTGGACAATTTGGGTTTATTAATCAATTTCTATATATGCTGTAGTTGGTGTTCACTGCAAAAATCTTTGCTTTGGTTTAAGAAGATTAAATGCTCAAGTCAAAACACTATTTTTGCAAATTCTTGCTTGAAGATGGGCATATTCTAATCATAATGTAGAATGAATCATCAAGAACCAAGCTGGCCAGAAAGAATTAATCCTATTCAAACAGCCGTACTGAAACTTTAATGAACTAAGTGGCTGTCATAATTATATTTTCTTACAGAAACACTAGCTAAAAGCAAAAGAAACCCAAATCATTTTAGGAGAAAGTAACCTTCATACCTACAATTTTTGTAAAAACGTTACAATAAAAACTTGAAGTAATTAGATGCTATTGTGTACTAAACTTTTAATATAGGTGAAATAAAAGTCTTCTAACTGGCACACAGTTATTCATGAAACATTTCAAGCATTAATCCATGCATTTAGAGAATTTTTAGACAACTGTCAAAATGACGGTTCTTTTTCTTTTCTTTTTTTTTTTTTTTTTTAAACCAGAAAGTTTTCTGAGCGTGCCGCAGATGATGCGACAGGACCGTGTGATCTCAGAGGGTTACGAGCAGCCCGGCCCGCGATGGCGAGAGCGCTCCTGGGATGTACAGGAGGACGGGAAGAGGAATCGTGGTAACGGAGCAGCATGGGCCGGCGCGGGCACCAGGCAGCACCACATCTTGCGGGCAGGCATCCTACTCCGGGGAATTTTAGCCACAGGAGCATAATAAATCTGAGAGGAGAGGGGTTTGTTAGGAAAATTTAAATGACGAATAGTCAGGGGCACGGGGAGAAGCAGAAGGCACGCAGGCTGTGTGGGTCAATCATAATTATTTTCTGAGGGAGTTTTTTGATAGCTCACAGATATCAGAGGAGGAGATGGTGCCTGTCCTGCCCTGGAGGAAGAGGATGAGCCGCAGCCAGAGGGGATGGAGGGAAACCTCTACTCAAAAGCACAGCAAACATGTATATACTACTCCTCTCCTAGTTTACAACATGTTTTCCTTTTGAAATCATAAGTAAAACTTACCAAAAGATTTCAAAAAGCAAAAGAAGGCTCAAGCTGAGGTGTGGGAGGCTCCTCCCTCTGCCCCTGGTCTCCTTTGCATCCAAACAAACATCACCCCCTGCTTCCAGCCGTCAGAGATCATTATCAACCCTACCATAATACACCTGAGAGATCACATGACTAAGTAATTAACTAAGTAATCAATCAATTAATTATAAGGGAAAGTTACTCTTGTAACACAAATCAGTTCAGGAGCTCTGGTTTCAGAAATAAAGTATTTACTAAAAGAACTAAAGCAAGAGCCACTGTTGTTCACAGGAGGGACTCCCTTATTCTTAATTAACCACTGTGAGTGTGGGCAGCACTTGAAGGACCAAAGACTAAAGCACCAGCTGGTGTGAACGAGCTGGTAAAGCTGAGGAGCAGTTCTCCTCGGGATGCTCCACAGCCTGGCTCCAGTTTTCAGCTATTTGCAGAATAATCAAAATAGACGTCTCTTTCCTCCTACGATTTTTATGTGCCCCTGATTCTTCTGGGACCTGAGCATCACTGCTCTGGACTGAGCTCCAGGAGGAGTCAGCTGTGTCATGGAGCAGTACTTCCAGAAACTGCAATGCACTGGAGAAAGGACCTCTTGACTAATGAACTAAATCAGAAGTTGGGTCAGGAAAGGTTTTTGCTTTGCAGAAGACTCTGTCGCTGGTCCCATTTTGTAGCTGAGCAGCCCCCAGGATTCTGCCACCCAGGGAGCTGCTCCCTCGGGCTGCTGCAAAGACCCTGGGTTAATTCTGCACAGGGAATCTCCTGGAATTTGGGGTTCAATGTCTTCAGTGTACTTTGGTAGCTGGGAAGAAGAGGGGATAGACTGTATTTATAATGCAAAACTTCTGTCATTGCTCCAAAGCAATCAGCACTGCTGCTAATGCTGCTAAGCATGGGGAATAACCAATATCTATATTACTAGCGTCAATTTTAATGGACCTCTACTTGATACAATTTTCCTTGCTTTTTTTCCCTGGCAGGGTCACACCTAAATCATCACTGATTCAATGAGCAAAGCAGACATCTCTGCTCCAGGTGGCCAAGATGGTGTCACCGTTACTCACAGATATTTATTTACTGAAGCTTTAGAGAAGCTGGAACCAGGACACGGATTTGCAGAGCGCACACACTTTTCTTTGCCAGCCCATGGGCCCATTTGCTCGTGGAAAAGCTAAAGGCACATGGGCTGTGAGATATATTACTGTTCGCAAAATACAACTCATATATTCGTGTCCCCTGAATATGACTAAAAAAATAAATGCAAATTCATAAGGAACAGCAAGAAGGAATGCCTGCCGAGGAATGGAAAGTGGCATTTTTCTGGGAAGGTGGAATAGAAGGATCTGAATGATTTGCTTCCAAAAAATCTATAACAGAGAGGGGAAAGAAATCTTCAATGACTTCTTGAAGCCTGATGTAAAGTTCCTACTTTTCATATTGACATCGTTGTTTTGTCTTGGACAATATGAAAGTTCCTGACTTCACTGTCAGCACAGCTCTATAAACACAGCGAGACAACTCTCTGTATTGCCTAGACATAAAGGTGAATTGTTTTAGCTTGGGGGGGGGGGGG
>VZRU01002985.1:42718-59297 GCA_013398155.1 Pedionomus torquatus
GGGGGGGGGGAGGGAATAATGAATTTTTTTCCAAAACCTACACTCCACCACACACAATTTCAGTTTAAACAATTCTATTTTTTTCAGCATTCTATGTGACCCAAATCAGGAATGTACAAATGGGAAATGAGGACAGTGCTAACAATAACACTATCAGGGCATTTATAAAGTGAATTTATTACCCTTCCTATTAACCAAATGGAATGCTGAGAGACAGACTGGGAATTTTTTGATTAATTATATGCACACAACTTAATTTATAGGTGCCTCCAATTGTGTGGAAATACTTGAAATGACATCAGTCAGAATAAATCCTATCTATTAGTGTTTTCAAGTTACCATATCAAAGCAGAACTGAACATCATACATTTCCTGGCAACCGGTGGACTTGGGCAATCGACTCCTTTTGGCAAACGAAGAGGAGAAGCTGAAGAAACGCCTGATTTCTTAAACACCATTGCATAACTGGAGGATCTTAGGTTGGGTGTGTCTTTCCAACACTTGTGATTCACATACAATAGAGATAAACCCTTCAGAGAACGACACGCCAGAGTTCACATTTTCCTGTCACGTTGAAGGGGGTGCTGGGAATTCCACACTTGATCCATTTTGCAATGCAAATACTTCGCTTTAACGACCAGTGACAACTCCCATGCGAACAGAAGAGATAGGAGAAAGGAAACCAAAGGAGAAAAAGAGGAATTAATATGATTTCTGGGCTAGAATAACATGCCTGTGAGAGTTTAGGCCCCAAAAAGTGGATTCCTTTCGAGGACATCTATGTGGGCATCTGTGGGACACAACATTAAACATCCCTGAGTTGGACATAGTGTTTCAGGTGGTCTCCCTGGCTCCATGTGCAGTGAGCTGGGAGAAAAAAGGATGGTTCATTCAAATTGGGGGTACAAATCACTCTCTGAAGGTGCTTTTTAACTCTGAATTGACCAAAGAGGCTCCCTGGAAGATTAGCTTAGACCCGATGAGGTAAAGGGAGATGAACCTTGGCCCTGGATTCTACAGGACTCCACCAGGCTTGGTTGAAGGTAGATGGGAGCGTGATGCTTTTGTAAGAAGCATCAGTTTGGCTGCTTTTCCTCTTACTGAGCATTCCTCGTGAGGCTGGGGTGGTGCCACAGCTCCTCAGTGTCATGAGGAAGGTGCCTTTTGCAGCAGATAACCCTGCAATACTTTCAAGTCAGGGGCTTAGCAGATTGAAGGGAACAATGAGGGTCTAATTCCCTCTCCTGGAAGAGGCTTCAGGGAAAAGCTTTGATAAGCGTCACTATTTTGTTTTTTTTTCTGTGATGGAAGAAGAGCCTTAATTCCTCAAATATGCCAAGACTGTGTTCATACTGAACAATGCTTTAAGTTTCCTAGGAAACGTGAATATTTTCTTCCTTGGGAGTAAGAAATTTCGGCTAGCAATTTCTTCTGAGCTAGCAGAGTTGTGCCCTGTCTATCAAATGTGCAATCCAAACTCAGACCAAGAAGGAAAACTGAAGCAGAGAGAGGCTGGTGGTGTGCCCGGAGAGATGCAGGAGCTGGCCTTGTAAAACAGAGAGATGGGAACGTGAAAAATGGCATTAGATGGATAAAGACCGTTCTCCAGGAGGAGGTAGGATAGTATTGGTCTGGCATTAAGTGACCAAGAGTGTAAAAAACCTCAGGAAAAAAAATCAGCCATTCTACACCCAGAGTCCCGAGGGGATGGACTGCCCAGAAAAGAGTAGAGAGTAATAAAACATCCCATGGAGGGAGTAAAGCAGGGGCAGAAGATTCACTCCTCCTGCACCTTCTTTGCTCCGGTTGGGTTTTGTGCACCTGTGGCTTATCAGCAAGGCATCTGGCCTGTTGGAAAGCTGGCTCAGGCTCCGTTGCCATGAGAGCTTGCTGGATGCTCTCCCGGTTTGACACAGCCCTGGAGTACGTGTTCCTGTAACGGTGTGTTTGAGCCTGTGTTGGACTGCCAGCAACGCTGCCTTGTAACGCTTCCAACAGGAAAATTCATCTGTTCAGACCTGACTGGTGACAAACCTGTTCTTCTGACAGTAGTAAAAAAATACCTATTAAGATTGCTTTACATGGAGATGAGCAGAAGGATACAAAAGCAGATGTCAGTTATTTAATTGGCTTAGTCTTTTGTTCTCTGCTGAGTCAGACAAAAAGCTCAGAAATCTGTCATTATGCCGCTTTTCTTATCTACAAAGTCTGAATCTATTATACCGAGGTAGCGTGTTTTTAATCCACCCTGCTGGGTACGACCTCAGGGCTGTGAGATTGCACTGTCATAGAGCAACACTTAATTTTGTGGGCTTCGTATGGACACCAGGGGATTAAACCTGATGGATCTGAATGTTTGCTAGAGAGATGCAGGCTCCTGGCCCTATATTTTGCTTTGTTTCTAGGGACAGGACACAATACAATTTGCACCTGGCGCCAAGCAGCTCCCAGTTTATCTCGTTCTGAACCTAATCCTTCGGAGGCAATGGGTTGCTTCACAGTTGTTGCTGTTGCAACATGAAAATAACGTTTGCAGAGGTGCAAGAGCTTGCAGGTCGCATCTTCTTCTCTCCACTGATCAGTTCCGATGAACAAGCACAGCTTTGCTCCGTTAGTCTTTCCCCTAAAAGGTATGTTTTTGAAATTCCCTACTTTTTTTAACTTTGCTGAAAGAGGGTAAGGGATGATACAGCTGAAATGATGCTATGGTGACATAACAAAGAACAGTAAAGGTCAGACCAGATTAATTTGCTACAGGATCAGCTGGAGAATATTAAACCTCTTAACTGTAATCCTTTGATAACCAGTCCTATAATGTAATCATCAGTGTACATCCAATAACACACATGTTAATTACTTTAGAATTATATTTTTCATTTTTAATCAAAAGAGAAATTTTAAAGGATGCCACCACTATCCCTCTCCCCGGCCCCTGCCCCCGACAGCTAAAATAACTCATTTCAAATAAAAAGAGACTATTTTTATGAGGTGGCTGGGGAAAAGTCAGCCTGGAAAATATCCTTATGAAGGAAGCATCTGTCACAAGTCAAAACGTTATCACGGGTCCCCGGGGAGATGCAGCCTAGGTACAAACAGCAGCGAAATGCCTGGTGCGGAGCTCTGACAGGCGACGTGTGGAGTCTGGGGTCTGGAGAGCCTGTTTTTAAGCTGGGTGTGAACAGTTCACCCCCCCTCCAGCCTTGGGCTGGGGTAGGAAACCCTGGAAAAAGCCAAGTTTGGAGGAGAAGGAGGAGGTTTTGTTTTTGTTTTTTTTTTTTTTTTTTTTTTCTGCACACAGAGAATTTAATATTCATGGTGAGGGGGCAGCTGCTTTGCGTGAGATACGCGGGAGCATCGTCTCACCGAGCCAAGAGCCTTGTCCCACACGGGCCACCCTCTGCCCCCTCCTGCTGGCAGCTCGGCTCGGGCAAAGCCCACCCTCTGCATGCCCCTGGAGCCCGGTGGAGGGAGAGATGGAGCACTGTGTCACTGCCAACTGGGCAGCAGTTCATCTGCCACGGGCAGAAATGAGCACGAAATGTCAGACCCACGCGTCTCTTGTAATCAGTCACCCCACCCCTCTAAAGGGAAGAGCACTTGGGGGGGGTGCTCCACAGCTCGTGGGCCCCCGTGGCTCCCCAAACGGCGAGAAAATGCTCCGAGTCTTAGGAATTTGGGAAAAAAGTAAGCCCTTGGATGGATCGCGACTTCCCTCCAAGCCAAAAAGTGGTCAGGCTGAAACACGGGCTTTGCAGAGGGCAGGGGAGCACCGAGCTGCTCTGCTCTGTCTGAGACTGTGATGTCTAAATAGGAATTTCAAGGTGTAATTTTGAGTGTTCACAGCAAATAAATTAGTAACCCCCTCCCTCCTCATTCCAAAAGAGCAGAGATCAAGCTGGATGGAATCTGGATGCTGTGGTCCAGCTTCTAACCCAAAGGGCAAGCACTGTTTTCCTTTAAGTAGCTTGTGAAGTCTTAAAGTCCTTGGGAAAAAACCGATCCCACGGGTACTCTGAGAAAGAGTATTTATACATGGCTTCAGTTCCACATGTGCTGTAAAAGCCTGGTTGTGCCCGATTATGACAATGTCAGTTTTGATCCTCGCAATGTCATCATTCCACAGTGTGATTTCAGATTTCCACAACTCGCTCTTTGCTTTCAACACCCTTTCCAGCAAAGTTTGGCAACTGGAGGTGGAGGTGGACGAGCAAGCTCAACAACAGCTGCCGGGCAGAGGTATAAAATTCCTCCAGAACAACAAAAAATAACAAAAAAAACCCCTGAAATTTCTTCAGGTGAATGAAGGGGCTCCAGCAGCAGGTTTCTCTGGCACCCAGCCTCGCCACGCAGCATCCCGGGGGGGCGCAGCACTGCTGGCAGGAGGTCGGGTCTTGGGAAACCAGGTCCAGGTCATCGCACCAACCCTGCTCTGAGGGCTCAGGGGAGTTGCCCCAAGGACGTTTAGATCCATCGCGGGGCATCAAATCCCTGCTTGTGCCAAAGGGGCTGAGTGAGGGGTGAAAATGAGTTTGGGAGGACTCTCTGAGCTGACTTACAATTTTGGGCGTGCTCTAATCTTCAGGCCCTTCCTCGTCTGACACATCCTACCTTCCGAACTAAATGCTTCCATCAAAGCCAAAATCGCTTGGACAAACCCCTGAAGAAGCAGCCACTTCTTTCCACTGACGACTTTATACTTTTCCACTTTCCACTGACGATGCCCCATCCCTGGAAGTATTTAAGGCCAGGCTGGATGGGGCTTGGAGCAACCTGCTGTGGTGGGAGGTGTCCCTGCCCAGGGCAGGGGGGCTGGAACACGATGATCTTCAAGGTCCTTTCCAACTAACCATTCTATGATTCTATGATATGACTGATCCCAATTTGTTACTGTCCTTAAAAAACCAACCAACCAACCAAACCAGAAAGAAGAAAGGAAAGTTGACCTCGGGGCATGTCTCACTCCGGGTTATGCTTAAATGCGATTGGATTTATAAATCTTTAATTGCAGTTGGTTTGCTATAAATGCTTAATGAAAACATGATGTCCAAATGGCTGTTGGAGGGTATCAGTGAACAGGGCAGAGTTACAGAGCCGCCGTGCTGTAAGTAACCTCGCAGTGGGCAGAACCTACAAAGGATTCACGTTTATTTCTCTTGCCTCCGGTCTAAAAATGTGCCCGAGGTACCGGGGCGTGCGTGGACGCCTGCGTGGGCAGGGGGTTACACAGCAGGGCTGCGATCAGCTCACCCGGGAAATTGCCGGTTGCGTGGGAAGCCAATTACATCACTCGGAATCGCTCTGTAATTAAAACCTTTAAAGGTCTGGTTAGTCGACAAGCAAGGGCTCCCAGCTCACAACTCATTCCTCAGCAGAGCACTGGCTTTTGGTGGCTCCAGCGCTGCGGCGGGGGCTCTCGCCAGCACCCCCAGCCCCAAATTGCCAGGTATCTTGAAGCTGCCCCACAACCCACCGGTCTCCCCAGTCAATCCTGGGACGCCTTCA
Source organism: Pedionomus torquatus (assembly GCA_013398155.1). NCBI lineage: Eukaryota > Metazoa > Chordata > Aves > Charadriiformes > Pedionomidae > Pedionomus > Pedionomus torquatus. The sequence goes on from VZRU01002985.1 coordinate 48,221, forward strand.
CACCAAAGGCTTTCATGCTTCACTTCTTCCCTTGCTTATCCTGCTTCCCCCCTTGGAGGAGAAGAACAAGGTTGGGTGAGAAGGGTGAGGAGAGGACCCCACACCTGTAACGTGTCACTTTGGCCAGGAACTGACTCCTGGAGGCAGATCAGTTAAAAAGAAGCTTCACGTAATGATTTTTTGTTTTTGTTTTTGTTTTTTTTTTTCTCCTGTGGAAGGGAAGGGAGAGCAGCACCAGACACGCTCAATGCTGTTCTCACTCATGTGGCTTCCTGAAGCTTTTGCTCTGCACCATTTACCCTGCATAAATCAATTGCCAGAATATTAGTGCTTTGCTTCCTTGTTTACTCTGAAAGATTACGTCCCATTAGCAGATTTGTCTTGTAATTGAACTGAAGTGTAAAATGCCAATGTCCTGACAACCTGAATGGACAGGATTAACTGCTGCAGACATTTCTGTCCTCTTTTGAATCATTTTGATTGAGCATAATTAATCCAGCTGAACTGATAGGATGACGGATGCTCCCAGCCAGCGTGGCTTGCCGAGTGAAGCAAGGCTGGACATACCCATCAGAGCAAGATAAAGAGGGAATGACAGACAACGGCTTCTGTTTTCACAGTGATTTTTTTTCTCTTCTCCATATGACAGCATCTCAGTGGCAAAGACCAAACCTCACTTAGCACCCGATTTCAGGAGCACGCACTTGTGTCAATCCGTTCTTGGGGCTCCCTGGAAGCACACGTTTGAACTCTGATCATCTGCCTCAGTGCCCATTTGGAGCCAGGGTCTGATCCCTCCAGCTCTGGCAGTGTGTGTGACCCGAGCACAAGCTTCAGAAGAGGCAGAGCAGGTCTTTTGTCCCGCTGGGTTAATCCAGCAGCACAAGGGTGTTCAGCCCCAGACGGGATTCCTGAGTCTGCAAAGGATGTGAAGTTGCAAGGCTCAGAGGCAAAGGGGGATGGCGAGTCAAGCACAGGCTGGTGCCATCCAACGACAACCAAAAGAGCAGGTTGAGACAATTTCCCCAGGCAGCCCCATCACCTGAAGGACACGGAGTGAGCCCCGAAGAGGAATCGCTGATGGTCGGGGCTGTCTGAGAGTTGCCCAACAAGCTCCAGGTTCCCCTTCTCCTTCCGCCCAGCCTGCTCTTTGCCATTGCTGGATTTTTGGTCCTATTTTTATAACGCCGTCCGCCTCATCTGCTCTGAGAGCTCAGGGCCAAAGCAGTGACTGAGGGGTGGAGAGTTTGTTTGGGATAGTGAAAAAGGAGTCGCTCCTCCAGCGGGTACTGAGATGCAGGGCAAGAAGGTGAGAAACGTCCTGGCTTGGCAGCTGGCCTGGCTTATTTTGACATCTTCACTTTCTTCTGCTGCTGCTGCTGCTTTTAACCCTTTTCTACAGACAAAGACGAAAGGTTTTAAGAAACAAACAGATGCTTTGCAGTTCTTCAGGGCACAGCCTTCAAATGGAGCCCACAGAGGCGTCATTGTTCTAGTTTACCAGAAATATTTGAGTTTCTTGTCCCTAACCAAACTTAAGTTAGAAATCTTGTAAAAAACCCCAGTATTATTGTGGTTAGTTCCTCTAGCTGATCCTGGAATTACAGAAGCATGAAACAATGAGTAAAAGGACAAAAATCAGAAGATATGTGTCACCACGTGCCTTTAGTTTCGATTACTAAGAAAAAAACCCATCATTTAATATCTCTTCCATGTGTGAAGACAACACCTACATCTTGACTGAGCTCCTGGGGCACCTGCACATCACCCACACCCCGCGGTAGAAATGAAAGGGAAAAATGAAATTATGCCCCAGGAGATGAAAGACTTCTCTGGGGTGGTGTTTCTGGGTGCCGAGCCACAGCTCATGGGATGGGAAGGTCAGCGCCATCATATTCTGCTTTTTTTATATAACTCACATTTCCGGAATTAAAGCTTAATCCCAAACTGTGGCTCAGAGAACAAATCAGCAAGGACTTGCTTACATTATCAGTAACACAACCACCCTGTTTTCTAATGGTACAGTAAGATAAGCATAAGAAATAAGGACGTTTTTTAATCTGAGCCCCCATGTAAGGGAAATGAAGCTGCCAGCTCTCCTTTGCTGCGAGCCGACAGCAGCTGTCCAGAAGGTGAAGGCTCTCGCCAGCGCTTTGATGAAACGCACAGAGTTTTGTATGGCACTGGGTGCCAAACATGCTGCTGATAGAAGCAATAAATCCACATCCAAAACCTAAAAATAATATTGGGATTGTTTTAAATTAAGGTTAGGGAATATGGATTTAATTAGACCCGGCGTGGATTCTGAATAGCAATTATTACATATTTGTTCAGGTTTAAGTATTTTTATAGGATTTTTTTTTTTTAATCCTGTTAGAATATTTTTTCCTATGGGATGGGGTTCATCTTTGTGAGAGGAAGAATGGTCTTGTGGTTAAGGCTGGCCTGAGACTTAGGAGATCTGGGTTCGATTGCTGGCTCTGCTGCAGACGCCCTGTGTGAGCCTGGGCAAGTCAGTTAACAGCCAGCTTTTTTTTCTTAAAATAAAAGTCCAAGGCCCATTTAAGCATCTAAGAGATACAGTTGCCGAGAACTGCTGAGTGCTCAGCATTAAAGAGAAGAAGGAAAAAAAAAAAAAAGAAGGAGAAGAAGAAGAGGAGGAAAGCTGGCTGCCGGTCTAAGAGTTGTCCTCCTTTGGTCCCTTCAGTGCATGCTGAGAGGTGCTGCAAATCTCTGCCTTCGTGTCTCTATTCTTCATCTGTGGAGCAGAAATCACAGCACTCCTCTGGCACGCAGGGATTCTGGAAGTGCTAGCAGAGCTGCAAAGGGGGCTTTATATTGGGATGCAGTTAAAATGCTTTTACCCCGACTTTTATGCCAGAGGTGAATGAAAATATGAGAAATACCACAATTTCTTCTTGCCGAAGTGGTTATCCTACTGCTGCAAGAGGAGACGGTGGTGGGATGCTTTTTCCTGGGACAACTTCTTTCCCTCCCCTAACCAACAGCGAAGGCATCTGCAGTCACAGAAGGGAATTCGATCTTGTCTCTTGTTTTCATGGATTTATTTAAAGAACAAAAGCATTTTGCCACCACTTTCTGCACCTGTAGGGACACAGGGAGGATGAAGGTGATGCGGCAGACGGTACCTGTCACAGGGGTTAACACACAGGTGAGGGAGGTTCAGCGATGGGACAATACGAGGAATGATACACGTGCAGTGAGAGTTCTAGGGAAGCACTGATGATAGACGTTTTGGCCACAGGCAGCTAAACACAAAATTATTATTAAATTAAACCAGGGTATTGGGGATTAAAATTACTGAGCAGATCCACGGTGTAAGGATGAGGTGGGAAGTACATTCATTCAGGATGCACAGACTGATGCAGAAGGAAATGCTCTTCTTTTGAGGTGGCAGACGGCACACAGCAAGGCTATCAAGGGAAAATGGCTTTGAATATAGAAAAATTATGGCATTGTGAAGTCAAAGATCACGGGTATAGATTCATAAGGTCAGAGCATAATTCTGGTCGGAAGGAAACACCTGCTCAAAGCAAAAGTGAACTTCAAAGCTAGACCATGTTGCTCAGGGCTTCATATAATTGAGTTTTGAATATCTTTATGGGCGAGGATTTCACATCCTCTCTGGGCTCCTGATCGCTGTCACGGTGAAATATTTTCCCTTGTATTTTACTAGAGTTTCCCTTCCTGCAATCCACCTCTGCTGCTGCTCATCCTTTTCGGTGCACCTCTGAGCAAAGCCTGGCTCTGCCTCCTCTGCAGCCCCCTGGTTAGTAGTTGAAGATGGCAATTAAAGCTGTCTTCAGCAATTAAAACACAAAGCTCTTCCTTGGCAGTCTTTCAGCCTTGCTTTCCTTTGCTATCAAGTCACCTATTACAATAGGTGCTGCTCACCCGCTCCTGTTCACTCGCTGTGGATAAGCAGCTCTGCATTTATTAATATTTTAAAATAAAACCATATCACCAATGGCTCTGGCAAGAGTCTGATCCGTTAATTGCTGGGGAGGCTGGAGATTGCGTGGAGAAAGGATGGCAACGAGCACGTCGAGGTGTCCCCCACTCAGACCTGCCTGTGGGACACAGCGCTGGGCTGGGGGAAGCTCTGTAAGGTCCGACCCTCCCAGGAACAGTTCAGGGGTAGAAGAGCAAATCTGTCTTATAAATATTTGCAAATCTGCTCCAACACGTTACTCAAGCCAGGTGAGAGAAAAACCTCCTCTCCTTTCCGAGAATTGCTCATCTGCTAGTCATAGGGGCTGGTACCACACTACTCCCAGTACCGGTTCTGGTGGGACCTGGACAGTCAGATGGAAAGGCTCTAAGTATGTGCCTCTTTGCAGTGGAAAGTTTTTGGTGTTTTTTTCTTGTTGGTTTTTTTTTTTTTTTTTTCGTAAGCAGCACGTGCACTGGAATGTAAAGAATGTCCCCGTGTGGATTTCCACCCGTCGCTGCTGGCCAGTATGGCCGTGTTTCGATCTGGAGCGGGGCCAGCGTGGAATGGATTTGAAATATATTTCCTGAGTCACTGAGGGCACTTGGGTGAGTTTCCCTCCAACAGCTGCGTAAGAATCGAAAGATAAAACCCAGAGGTTGGGTGCCCGTGCCCAGCTGCAGCAGAGCTGGGAAGCAGCACGGACAGAAGCTGACCATGGGCACATCCCCTCTGTGGACCACGGATTTTCACTGCCTGGAGCCAGCAGCAGCTCCAAGTGGAAATCCCTCCTGGTTAGAACTGACCCTGGTCAGATTTGAGTCGTTTGAATGGATTGTCCCAAAGAAACCAGACAGAAAGCACAGTACAAATAGCGAGAAAGAATCGCCCAATGCTCGCTGCTTCAGTACTTGGCATCCACTCTGAGCAGGGCTTTTAGTTTTCTTAATGAAAGTTAAACTCCTATTCCTAAGCATAATTACACGGACGCTGGAGCTCTCATTCAGAAGTCTGAGAACAATGTCAGACCTAGGGCGCATTTGAAAAATTTCCATCAGCTCTGACATCAATTTACCTTGGAAGTGTAAGGAGAGTTCATTGAATTTGCTCATGTGTTCATCATTTGTAACCTGCATGCTTAATAAAATCAAACTTTTTTGCGAGATAAAATTTTTGGGTGACTCAGCTTAAGGAATGTTACCTTTTTACCTGCATTTTAGCTGAAGTAATGGAAAGAAAACAGGAATCTCCCAGGGCTCCCAGCATCCTGCAGGGCTGGAGCTTTAACTGGGATCTGAGAGGGCAGAGGTGGTATTTTATAGACCACACAGTGCCAAATGAGTGCTTGTCACCATGTTCATCTCCTGCCTTCAAGCAATCTTACACGGGCAGTAGCAGATCAAAGAGACTGAAAAATTAGGAAAACTATATGAAAGCTTAGTATTGCCAAGGTGCTCCACGGACATGGGCAATAGAAGAGCCTGGTCCTCCTGATCTGAAAACTAAGGAGGGCTCTCAGGCTCGGAGATGCGCTGCCCAAAAGTCCCTTCTCCAGAATTGCTCCCAAAGCCTGGTGCTACTAGAGGGAGACTTGCGGGAGGGGGAATAAAAGTTATGGATGCTCTGCCTGGCTGTGTCAAAAATGATGTAGCATCTTTCACCTATGATGGTTTGAATAAATACAAAGGCACTTGAAATATTAACTAGCATCAGTAAAATAATTTTGAAAAAGTCATCGAGCTCGTAGCTGGCTATAATGAGGACTCCAAGCTTCTGAGTTAATATTCCTTTTCATCTCCAGCTCTTGGGCTCCATTAGGCTACGGTGAAAAGAAACGACACACCAGAGGAACCACAACAACACCATCGCTGGGCACTGCTTCAGTGCCCGCCAACAGAATACTGCAAAGTATTTTATCAAGAGGACTTAATCAGTTCATATGGTGTGAGGTCAATGTCATAAGCCTGCTTATAAAGCCGAGAAAATAAAGGGGCAGACAACTTCAGTGACACTCGACAAGAGGCTTCATAATGATGGACAGATCCAGGAGCTCATTTCCCAAGGTCCTGCTCTTGCTTTGCCACGTCTCTTGGCTCCAGCTGCACCCGCACCGGTAATTGCTCAGGGAGCTGTGCTGCAAAGTTTCTTTGAACCGATCACACCATTTAAGCACCCTAGAAACAACACTGATTTGCCATATGGTCAGCGTCGTTCCATTTGAGCTATAAAATCTATCCTAACCCAAATCCAAACAAACGTGAGCGCGTTTTCTTTTTAACCACTTAATAGTTGGATCTTATCCCTTGCAAAGACACTCTTTTTTTTTTTTTTTTTTTTTTGCTGATTCATTTTATGCACAGTCCACAGTCTGTTTGCAGGTTGGGATGATGATACTCCCCCCTGCTTCTCCACATCCCATTCGCTCCCCACACAGCGCTGTTTGAATGTGACACAGTCTCCAGCAATTAGACGGCTTCGCTGGCAAAGAAAAGGGGGTTGATCACAGAGACAAAAAAAGCATTTCAGGCTCCCCGGGAGATCATAATGTTGGAGTGTAGTTCCATTGACTCACGGCCTGTGTGTTCCCACAGTAAAAACAGGCGGCTGCACCGAGCTTCGGCGGGTCCAAAGGAAAGAGCCGACCAGTGGATGGGAACAGAGAGGACAAATGCTCTCAGCGCTGCTCCACTGGCTGGGTTCTACCAGGAGTTGAAACATCATCCTTCCTGCATCTGAAGGGGGACAAATTATTACGGGTATTTTAAGAAAATAAATTAAAAAAAAATCTCCAGTGGCTTCTGGAAAAGTGGCAGGAAAAAGCTGCTGAGAGTTGGGCTCTTCGGGCTGTGCAATAAAGAGGACACAGACACTCCATTTTATTTTCTGACTTGTTGTTGCATCTTCTCTCTGACTGAACCTAGCATTGACTTGACCTTCACTATGTCCTTAAGCTTGAAAATAGGCAAGCTTAGTGGTTTGGGGTGTTTTTTTTTCCCAACAATAGGTTTCATAAAACATTGGGACTCTCACTGTTCCGAACACCAGACCTTAGCTGGGGACGTCAGCCCTGTGTGATCCTCCTGAGACATACTCAGAAGCAGACCGAAAGGCCAGAGCAGAGAGATTGCCGTGTCCATTCACTCCTCAAACTCTTGAACTAATATTCAGAGAAGCAAAGACCTGCCTACCGACACCCCAGTAACCATTTCACCCGAGGCAATAATACACGTCAACTTGAGAGGCTGGTGAGGAGAGGTGGAAAAGGTGGGTGGTCAAGAGCTGGGTTTCATACACATAATCCATCTTAGAGCAGAGTCGTGCTTTGTGTAGCTTCACTGGCGTAACAAGAGATGGGTAATGGGTATCGTCCGGGGTGAGTCCCACCTGGAGGCCCAGTGCCCTCTTTCAGGAGGACAACCAGTCACCATTTACGTCCCTCCTTGTGGTTGTAAGTTAAATCTTTGTCTGGTGGATAACTGCCAGCGCATTCCTGAGACAGGAGCCTTCCTTTCCTTTTGTGTAAGATGTGCGCTCATTCTTTTCCACATCAGTAGTGCATTACACAAACCAGCATCGAGTGCGATTCAAAAAGAAATGGGATTAGAGGTGCCACAGAGTACAAAGCATACCACACGCGCCAGGGTCAGGCAATAAGCAGATGGAGACATAGCAGGAGGGCACGAGTGGCGTGGTAATGTACTTAGGAAGCTAATCTTAGTTATTTGTCTGAGTGCGACCACGAAACCAGACTGATATAGGGTTTGTGTTCAGCAGCTACGTCATATAAACCATTTCATAAGCTGATTAAGTTCTGTCTTAAAAACTATTAGTCTCTCTGCTCCTGGTGTTTCCAGTGGAAGGTGGTTCCTGACTCTTCCTGCTCAGGTCACTGGAAGTTATCAGATCTCCAGCCTGATCTCATCCGTCATCATTTTAGTGCCATTTATTCTTCTACTCATGCTTCCTTTCGCTTAAACAGTAAGTTTTCCTACGCCTAGATGTACTGATACAGTTTGCACTTCAGAACCATAATTTCAAGGATAAATAAGTGAAAGTCTTTTCATTTTGCAAGAGTAATCCTACTGCTAATGGAACGTCTCCTCTGTTCCAGTTGGAGTTTGTTCTCCCCACGTATGGAGAACAGGAGCACGCTGTCTCTCCTCATCTCGCCACTTACAACAACATTGCCACGTCTGCCTCCTGGGGAGGTGTCTCCAAACACCCTCTAGGACTGATTTGAGTCTTTCATGGGTAATTCACACAATTACAACATAATCACACCGCAACTCAGATCCTCGGGCTCGGTTCCTGCTAATGAGGTCTCTGCTAACATCACCACCCGTTAATTCCCGTCCAACACAAATGCTTGGTTCTTGCACCGTGCACAACGCGGCGTGAGAAACACAGTAAAACTGATTGACACTGATATGCTGTCCTCCTGAAAAGCATCCAATTATTCTACAAAAACATACCATTTCAGCTACACCCTCCCACTGAAATGAAGACAGCTTCAAAAGTAGAAGGTTGATTCCACTAAGTACAACTACCAGTCACATCTGACAAGAAGGAAATCACCTTCCCTAATGGAAACAGAGATTTGGGGAGGCAGAAGGTAATGAGTTCTGCTCAGTGCACCAATATTGCCGACTAGAGTCTTGCAAAACATGCCATGGGGTCCTTAACGATGTGCTGTTTCATGAGTAAGGAGAACCTTTTTAATGTGACAGCTGAAGGACGCCAGATGGTACAGCACAAAGCTCCCTAACTTCACACATGGGTGTTGGTCCTGACTCCAAGGGAGTAGTGCCACCTACTGCATCACCACCACCCTTCCCCGCAACAGCTGGATTTTAATCCCATTTATTTGGGTGAAGCCCATGGTCTCCCAGATGACGCATTTACCAAGAGTAGGTGCGGGACTAAGACATCTCATTTTGATGCTCTAGGGACGTGCTGATGGTGGAGGAACGTAATTTGCACTGTGGCACTTTGGTGTTACCTTCAATGATGGGCACGCCCATCGTTTCCATATTTAAAGGGGTAGATGAAGCTGAACCAGGAGAGCAACGCAACATGTTATTCCTCCCCTAAGAGAGGAGAGGTTTCAAGACAATCATCTCCAAACCCATGGAATGGTCTATCCAACTGGAAGTTGGATGTCTATTTTCTTTTTTTTTGAAAATAATCCCCCAAATCCCTGTCCCTCTATTTTTCACGCCCCTATATATCACACACATATCAGTGCTTACTACAGCTGGAATTGCTGAGAGATCCAGCCCTAAGGACAGTAAATACTCACTAGGATTTTGCTTTCTAGGTGAAACTGGGGACACTGTATCTCTTTCCTCTTGCCAACATCTTTGATGATATGCAAAAGTAGTCTAAAAGTTAGTTTTGTTATTCTTTTACCTTAACAATATCAGAAGTGCCTTTTCTTTCTGGTTTTGTTGCATGTATTTCTTGAGAAATGCCTCGGCCTCATTTTCTGAGCTGATTAACTGACAATTAACCCAAATTAGTTTATACATTTGTAAAGACTAATTTAGCCACCCACAAGTATTTGTTTCAGGATACCATAATTTGTTCAAAATGGAGTAAAATATCTAATCTAGCTATTCTTGGGGTTGATTAAGAGGTAGCAGCTCATCACTGTTGAAGATGTAGTGGTTAGAGCTGGTTTGAATATTTTTTGGACGTCATTCTTTTTCCGCAGAACCCAAAATTCTTTCATCTGATGTATCTTAGCTATGTCAAGCTTTTGGTGAATCGAAGGCTGGTTTCCAATGGAACCATGCCTGGATTCATGATGGGCTTCTGGGGATCTGAGGGCTTCCAGCACTTCCAGGGCTTCTGCTGCCAAGCTTGTCCCAGTGTGGCAATTTGAAAGCCCTAGGAACATGGGTGGTGGTGAAGAACCAGAGCAGAAAATATAGAAAAGACTTAGAAAGAATTTCAAACAATCATAATTCAATTTAGCTCATCTCAAATATCAGTTTTCTCATCCAATAATCTCTCTGACATTGTCAGTTTATTTGTTCTCTAGCCATTCATTGTCTCCTGTAGGCACACGCTGCCAGACTAACGACAAGCAGCTCCTCGGACAGAGCCGGCGGGTGGACAGGGCTGGGTCCAAGCTGAGAAGGTGCCACAGGCCCAGCTGAGCTCCCCGGGGGCGGCAGCGGAGGGGCAAGCCCTGTGCTGGGAGGGGGGGGCAGCTCCCACCCAGCTGGGGAAGGGGCTGGCATCCCACCAGCTTCTTCCACCAAGGCTCAGGAGCTGCCTTCAAGCACAGCTTCGGTCTTCATGAAAGGGTTCTGCGAAGCTTTGACAGACCTAAAACCTCTGCCTCTTCTAGAATTGCAGTTTTTAGGTTTTCTTCTTCCCTTACAAGGAACTGGTGACACCCTGAGAGCATTCCCACCTCTGAAAAATTTCACTGGGAGCACGGGGAATTGGTTAATATTTGCCACTGCCTAGTGCCCCCCCAAACTAACACCAGCGTACCAGTATCATCAGCGTGTGCTGGAAAGAAACGGGCTACACAGCTTCAGACTCTCCATCAGCCCCTGGCAGGTGGCTCACCTGGCAGCCCCAACGCAAGCCCCAACACCTTCCTGGTAAAGATAAATCACCCACCGCTCTTCAGAAGCCAAGGTGCGCTTGACAAATGCCATTTACCGCTGAAGCAGGGGCAGCCCCACCACGCTCGCTGCTGAGAAAGAAATAACTAACCCCATTGACCCACGAAAAGTAATTTGAGGAGTCTTGCTCAGAGATGCAGTGCTGCTGCTGGGATGCTCTGCAGCTCTACAGAGCACTAACAACAACAACAAAAAAAGGGTTATTCCTCAAGGCAGGGAGTAATGGTGTTCCCAGAGCTCCCTCGACTCCCAGGAACCTGCACAGCACCTCCAGACGAATGCTTCAACCCACCCTCCCCATCAACCCTCATTGGAAGGCTCTGTGTGCGCGCCCATATCCTGCGACAGCTCCTGGGCAGGACTCTGCCACCGGCCTCTTGGCTTTTATGAGTTTCAACACAAAATTTTGCTCCTCCGCATTAGTTGTCCTTCCATTTATTTATTTATTTTTTAAAATATTTTGGTTTTCAAAGCTTCTGTTGCT
>VZRU01002985.1:59334-72868 GCA_013398155.1 Pedionomus torquatus
CTTTCATTTATTTATTTATTTATTTAAATATTTTGGTTTTCAAAGCTTCTGTTGCTCCCTCTTTTTTTTTTTTTTTCTTTTCCTCTCTTCATTGTAATTTTTTATCATTCTGTGGGGATAATTCTGCTGCCCTAACAGTGACGGAACAGACAGAACTAAACAGCAAGAAAAAACATACAACTTTCTGACCCACGTTGCCTGGATTTCGGCAGAAGGTCCTTATGGGGAAGTTACTCACGCCTGAAGCAGGCACTGGGATAAACTATACTCCTCTAAGTTGCTCGGGCTTTGACAAAGAAGATGGTTTCTGTGTGAGGAAACACTTGGAAAATAGTATCGCGGTCACCTCTGCCAGACCTTCATACCTCGGAGTTCAGCTGTGTACACAACTTTATTCGTTTGCATTCTTACCTCTGCTGTGATTTACACTTTTTTACGAAAGCACTGCCTTGTAAAAGTTGTTCAGGCTCTAGGTGTAGAACACATTTATTTTGGGATGGTTCGGCAAGAGGAAAGGAAGCTTAAAGTATCTGTGAAGATCTGCCTGACTATCCGGCCTCTGCGTTCCTTCCCCCTGGGATGAAGTTTGCAGAAGAAATTGCCAGAATATGGATGTAACCGACTGTCGGCTGAAGTGAAAAGGAGGATGTGGGGATGGGAGAGACAGAAGAGGAAAAAAACCACCATTTGGCAAGATTCCGTGTGCAAGAGGAGAAAAGGAGGAGGTACACATAGACACAGCGAAATATAAGAATCCCATGCCGTTCACAATTTTCATCTTGGAGAGAGTGAAGCGTCTGGCAGAAGTGCAGAAGCAGAAGTAAAGGCTTCTTTGATAACTGACAGCATTTTTGTTCTCTGAATTTAAAAGCAGAAATTACTTAAACAGTTTATTCTTCCTCTATATTTTGGGTGCAAGACTCCAAACATTAGTTTACGATGTGTAGAACCCTGCCCACTTCTGCCAACACAAGCGGCCGTAGGAGGAAAGAAATCCAAGAAAAGGAATGTTATTTCTTGCTAATACAGTCCCCTGAAAGGAGGAGTGAAGATACGGCAGTGAAGTGCTGGTCAATGGTAGGAAAACATGGTTGAACCATGGCTGTGGATAGTGTCCAGGTCAGAATTCCCAAATATTGAGTTTGGGAGAGGTCGTGATAAATGGCAGCAAAGCGGGGGGTCATCCCTGCTTGAGAAGAGAGCAGGGATTTGGCCCCGAGTACCGTGACAGTTATTCACTTCTCCTGCTCTTTGCTTTTCTGTAAGAAATAAATCAAATCCCTGCTGAAGGCAATAGTTCCTTTCCCGCAGTATGAATAAAGCAGAATCTGACAGAGGGCTCGAGGACTTGTTGGAAGCCAAGATCCAGAAAGGAGCAGGTTTTTTTCCCCCCTAATCAATAAATTTGTCCTTTGTCACAGTGCAGTTTTCCATCTTATTTTTTTTCTTTTCATAAAGAGAAGTTACTCATTTTTCTCTGACACCGAGACTGTATATAGAGCTGGATCTATAATTCATGGGAATGAAAACAGTGGCATTAGAAAGAAAACCTGTCAGAAATTAAGCCATTAGGCTTTTAAATGAGCGGTGATGGCAGTGTGGGGATGCAGAACACTTATTGCGATGCTAAATATAGGGATAACTCTAAAAGGTTTTCATCAATAGATGTTAAGAACAAAATACTGAAACTACTCTGAATTCTTTTTTTTTTTTTCCCTTGTAAATTGTATTAATGGTTTCCCTCCTCTGGTTTCAGTTTCTTTTTTTGTCTGATTTTTGCAGGGGGTTTCTTTGCCTTTTGAAATCGAAGCCTGGACCTTTCCCCCCTTCTCCACTTCTTCCCTCGCAGCATCCCCAAGGACAACAACCTCGGCAAGGGGCTGAGGCTCCACGGACGCTCCTGGGGAACCCTCACTGGGCAAACAACTCGTTTATGAAGAAGTTTCTCCAAAAAGTGCTGTGGCTCTAAGACGTGGGGAGAGGCAGAGATGGTGCCAACGGGGCCAGGGGGTGACCAGTCTCTCCTACAAATTCCCCATCTCCTCTGAGCTAGATTCACTTTTTCGGCGTTACAGCTGTCCCAGCACACACACTCTCACGCTCCAAACGCTGTCCCCGCTGACCCCCCCTGGCAACGTAGGTTATGTCTGATGACTTCATAGGAACCCTGAAAATTTGTTCCAATCTCATCAGGAAGAAAACGTATCCCCCTGCCCTAACGCGGACTTGCGAGATCAGGATTTCACGGGAAGAAAAGGGGTCAGAAAAAGGAGTCAAAAAAAGTTGAAATCCGGAAGAAAAATAAAGCTGCAGGTTCAGCTTGTGGCAATCGCTTGGAGCCCTGCCTGAGGTTTGCTGTCTGAAGCTAAATGCGACAGTTTGCTGTGGGAGCTGAAAAATACAAAAGTTCTCCTGGGATATTGTAAACACAACTCGGGTCCGCGCCGGCCACCACTGACATCACTTCCACCGCGCCGAGAGGCCAAGGCACTCCGTGTGCCGGGGCCCTGGTAAAAATAGCAGCTTCATAAATCTGCCCATTCCTTTAATTAGGCAAGCCCGATGACAGGATTAAGATTGAGCGCTTTCGTTTCAGGTTGGTTAATGAAGTGCTTTCTAACGTTTCTTGCGCCGCGCACAACGGGCTGCCCTCAGAAGGAACCCTCTCGGCCGAGACGCGGGTACTGCCGGGCTGGAAAAACTCCCTCATCAAAAAGGTTAAAAGGGAAGATTATGTAGACATTTGATTATCTCCTCTGGTGTTTGTAGACTACGAACGCATTGCAGACAGATGAGGCTGCGCTTTTTTAATTAGCTATTTAATGGAGTAAACATTTGATCAAGATCAAAGAAAGTTTTCGTATTGTGCTTTTCCTCCCCTGTCTAACTTCTACTGGAATGCTATTAATTGGGCGCAAAAAACCAACCCCAAACCCTCCAAACAAACCCCAAAGGAGCAAAATCACCCAGAAAAGCTGCCCTTCTCTTTTGCCAGGGAATATCCCCGCAATGAAAGAGACGAATTCGGTGCATCTGGGGAGAGACTACTTCGCTGCAAGCAAGTTTCCACCCATCCCCGCTGCCAACTACGCTCAAAAACCCACCCATAGGGACTTCAAGAAACATATTTGCCCATTCCTGCTAAACCCGTGTCCAGGGGATTGCAAGTGCCAGGCAACTCCTCTGATACAGAGGGGATGCAGGTTACCTAACAGCTGAGCTGTCAACGCTGTCCTACACGAGACTGGTGGTTACTGGTGTGGCCAAACGGATTACCAGGAATGTGCTCGGATCCCATCCATTATGTTCAGCTGAAGGCTTTTCCTGAATCCTGAGGAGTTTATCACTCGTGTGTTGAGAGCCTTCAAAAGCTGCGCTGGAAACAGACGGGGAGGAAGAGGAGAAACCGTGCTCCGCTCCGAGGCGTTCGCCGACCGGCAGAGGAAAAAGCCGAGGTGCTGGTAGGAAATAACAACAGGCAAAGCCAGGCCAGGGAAAAAGAGGGAAAACCATTTTTTTCCTGCTCCCGAGCAAACGCCGGCAGCGGCCAGCTCCTGAACATCTGGTCTCCCAGTGTGTTTTCTCACATCATGCCAATACCTGACTGGAATAAACAACTTTATCTAGATCCTTGTTTCTTACCATCAGAGGCCGATAAGAAAACTTACTCCTATCAGCGTGAGATTCAAGCAGAGAGAAGAAAGATTTATGCCTCTTTGAAACCAGCCTCCACCCTGCCTGATTGTTTAGCGCCGGGGAGAAACGTGGAGTTTAATCATGCAGATTTGTATTTTCCAGGAGGCTGTAGATCACAGCATCAGCACTGCTCTCACCACCCACCAGGCAGTCAGCTCCTAGCTCCAATTTGTTTTTACATGGAAATGACAGTGTGCTTCCCCTCTGCAATTTACTGTAATGCTGATATTCTCTGCTTCTACAGCTCCCTTCCTTCCCTGGGCTCTGCCTGCTTGGCAAACCTGAATATGTGAAGTCCTAAGGCCACTCCAGAGGTGAGAAGAATTTATATTCTGATGGGCCAACAGGGCATGTTACTATTCTGATGGCATTTTGAGATGTTTCCAGCCCTGTTTGTTGCCACCCGTTCAGAATTAGTCCCCATCCAGCTGTTCAGATTCACCTGGAGCCCATTCAGCTGCTCACAGCCCCGGGACGCGCTCTCCTCCTTCTCCAGCATCGTTCCCCAGCTCTGCTCAGGGGCGGCTTAACCGGCTGAATGGGCGGCTGGTGCTGCTGTGAGGTGGGAAAGGAGACAGGAAAGGACTCGGGTAGGAAGGACACGTCTAAAATGTTCCCCCGAAGAAACAGAGGGCTGAAGCCACCCTGGCACTTGCAGGATCAGAGCCCAGCTCCCCTTGTTTCTACTCCTGTCTTGCAACCTTCAAATCACCTTCAGTCACACGTGCCTCCAAACTTTACAATTTATTTGCAAGCCCTTCGTGCCCTCAGCTGTTCAAACTTCCCTTGGATGGGGTAATATATTTGGAAATTACCTATTTTCAGCACTTACGAGAGCACTTGAGCTGCCGAAAGTCTCTTGTCACATATTCAGCTTAATAAAAATTCTTTCCTGTAGGTGTGCAGGTTCTTTGTAAGAGTTTGGGAGCTGGGCTCAGCTTTTACTTCATCATTCAGCTCAGAGCATCTCCCACAACTGCTTAAAAGAAAAATTCACACTTAATAGCATTGCATTGGCGTTATTATTATTACCACCTTGCACCCCATGCAAGCTTCAATACAATAAATTCATTTTAATTTTCATTTTATTCATTAATTTCATTAAAGCTCATTTCATAGAGCTTTACTGTGCCTTTTTGATCACTGAAACGGGACGAGAGGAATTTTTACTTCTTACATCTTTTTGCTTTCCTTGTGTTGAGGAGCTGTTTGGCCGGGCAGTGCCCATCCACCCCCCAAACGGGAGCACACGTGGAGGCACGCTCAGGGTTTGGCGTAAGGCAGGTTTTGTGCCCAGTAAAACTGGTTGTTTCTTTATGTGCAGGCTGGCTCTGAAGCAAGCTCAGTAAACCAGATGACATTCTCTGTGGTGAACCAGCCTCTCTCATATAAAACCAGTTTGATCTGGGGGTCCCAGCTTGAAGAAAAGCTGACTTAAGCAGTTTAAAAGTTCAAGTGAAGTGCATCAGGGAGCTCTCAGGGAAGTTCAGCGTGAGGGATGGGCTCTGCTGAGGAGAAGTACAAGAGATGGAGTTTAAAAGCTTTTGCCATGGCAAGCTTTCTCCTTTTATCGCTTCCAAGACAGAAGATGGGCGATGCCCCGCTCAAGATGCAAGCTGCCTGGCTAAAGAACCATCTCATTAACCTTTCACACCTGTGAATGCCACCTCTTCAGAAAAAAAGCCATGACATCCATTTGTAGGGCTGGCTGCAACGGGGTAACGTGTTATAAAATAATCATGCAACCATTTATTTAAAGTACTCCCATTACTTCGGCCAAATGCAGCGCTCTGAACGAGAAGTACCCACCACCACCTCTGCCTTATCTTTTGAGCATGTCTGAACAGGAGATTAATTTCTGTGATACCTCTATTTAACACGATAACAGAAAGAAAATAGCTACTCTAAGGGGATGTGGTATCTAAGTGTTTTGACATGCCTCTCTGTCTCTTTAGGCTCTCGCACTATATCCATTTCTGTGATATCTGAGCACCTTTTGACCTTCTAGAAGATGAAAAATCAGTCTTTCCTCTGTCTTTTTTTTTTCCAGTGTTAATTAAAACACCCTCTCAGTGCATGTCAAAAAATCACCTACTAAGCAAGGGCCAGTAGATACTAGTTGGCAGCATTCCTCAAAAATGAGGAATTTTCCCAAATTGCTGCTTTGGTTTCCACTTTCAGCGACTGCCTTAATATGAACCTGCATTCTGAGGCACAGAAATCTCAAGCTCTTTGAGAGAAGGCAGTTACCCATCGACACGGGGAGGTTCAAGACCGCCTGCTGCCAGCGGTGCTACCTGTCGTCCCTCCGTACTTCAATGCTATTTAGCAGTGGAACTACCAAGAATAAAATCGCAGTCCCACGACCTCAAATGATTAAAGAAACTCTTCCAATAGCAAGTCCAGGCACAAAGCATGCCAGCGCTCAAACAATGGCTTCTTTGGAAGGCGAGTCTTCGAAAGGATTATGTATGACTTCCCAGCCTCAGTCCAAGTGACTGTCAGAGCTCTGGATTTCTGCTTCCCCCCTTTGTTTCCAGGCTCCTTTCTTGTCACTCCCACCCCATGTTCCACGGGCTGAACCCCTCTCCTCCACTGACCTCTACGCTTCGCTGCCATGAGGAGACCCGAGGTGTCCAGCTCTCCTGGAGCTCCACGAAGCACAGAAACACCCCTGGGGAGCTCATCTGACAACTCAAAGGGGCATCCAGAGAACATTTTTCTTGCATTTCTTTAGGCAAAGTGCTAAAGTTCACCCTCCTTTGCCCCCAGACAGTGACTGAAAGAATAATTTTAGGTTCAAAGGTTGCCAATGAAAGTTCTCCTTCTCCCTCACCTGCCATCCCTCCCCCCTCCGACTAATTTTGACCGCATTAAGACATTTTTCTCCCAACTCCAATCCCAGCACATTTGCTGGCATAGTTTCAGCTCTGAGGGAGCTGCCTGGAGGCAGTGGGCACTGTGGTTCTGCCTCCAACAAGGTCACTGCTCCTCAGGGCCGGCCGGAGCCGTGGGCACCAAACCCCCCCTGAGCAGCGGTACCCGAGCACCAGCGCACGCGTGCTCCTACTCGGGGAATAACGTACCTAAAGTGCAGGGTGCTGGACGGTTCATTCATACACAGCTGGGAAAATGTTCCAGAATGGAGTTTAAAATCATCGCTTTTTCTTCAAAAGGCCTTCATTAACAAAATATTTTCCATTCATTACAACAGCCGTGCCTAGAGGGCACAACGGGGTATTTGCAATCATTATTTCTTCTTTCTTTTTCTATCAAATTCTATTCTGCGCGTAAAGCAATCGCCTCATTCTGACTGGAAAGAATAGAGGGATAGTAAATAATCTCAATCTTCTGTGTATTCAGTAATACAAATTAAGTGAAGAAAATCCAGCACCCTTTTTCTGCAAGAGCACTGATCTCATTCTCTTTTCCTTTACAGATGAGTCAGAGATCAAGAATGAATTTTATACCAACTTTTATCTGGATGGAAGAGACAGAAAAAACCCACCCCATAAGCATGAAACGAATTCCAACTTAAATCCTTATGGATTTACCGTAAGAAATACCCTGAGTTAGAGATCATTGTTATCACCGACTGTAAACTGATGCTGAAGTCGCAGTGTGGTGAGGTTCATCAAGACACACAGAGCAAGCTCATAATATCAACAATTTCAAACCAGAAATGAAAGAAAAAAGAGAGGCAAGACGTGGCAAACCGGTGCATCTCGGACCTGGCTGCTCTTCATGGTCTCCTAACGCGCAGTACAACAAACCTTCCGCTGGATTTCTCTTTTTTATGAACTTCTGCAGCAAATACTACCATAACCACTTGGGTCGGTCTCTGGAAATATTCCTTTTTGATGCAGTTTTTTAGGCAGTAATTTCCAGAAGGCAGCATCAGAGGAAACAACCCAGCACTGTCGGGGGGGGAATAGAGCAGGGGACCTGCTGGGCATCCGGCAGCTCGGAGCAGTTCGCTTGTTTGTTTTACACCCATCCTATTACAAGTCCTCACGCTGGTGCTTCCTATGAATCACACACTAAACACTTGCTGTGCAGCCGTTTAGACAGAAAAGTTATGTGGCAAGGAAGAACCAATTGCCTACCACCCACTTAAGCTATTTATAACTAATGAAAACTCGAGGCGTCCATATTAATTAACATGTATTGAAGAGCGTGTTAACTGGTGCCGTAATCTCCTGATGAGAGGAAGGAGCATGTTTGTTGACGCATCACTTAACACAGATTCTAAGAAGATGCTTCTTATTCTCAGGTAATTAATCTCCGAGAAGAAAAGGAAAGCCTTTAATAACCTGAAGTGATTTATTACTGACTTTATATTAAGGCATGTACATGGGCTTTCTGGGACGCTTACGAATTATCTTTCTAGAACTGCCAGGCGCGATCCAAGAAAGAGAAGGAATGAATATGGAAATATTAGGAAAAAAAACAAATCACGCAAGCCTTGAATCCTTCAAGAAACCGGTGAGGGGCTGACGGTGTGCTATGAAGTGCCACAGCCTCAGTATTTTTGGCAGCAGCTGGTGGTACCGGGGGAAAGGACAACGAGGACAACTCTGTCACCCTACAGTTGGGTCGCCTTCCTTTCAGATGCACCACTAAAACCACCAGTAACCAGTGAAATTTTGGCAAGTGGGAAGGAGCCTTTTAGAGCTGCTCTAATTCCAGCCTTGCTGCCCCAGCCCTGGGTGCTGCTGTACCTGTTCAGGGCTGGATGGATGCAGATCGAGGTTGGCTTTATGCCTGGCAGGCTCCACTTTGTCAAACATGCAGAAGGACGCAAGTCCTTTCCCCTGCTTTTTCTTTTCCCCTTCCTCCCTGTTTTTAAGGTAAAGGCCAAGAAAAGCACTAAAGGAGAGTTTTTTTCTGAAGTTCACGCTGTGCGGCTGTTAGCCGGGGGTTGTCTTATCAGTGGTACCCGAGAGACAAACCAACAAACCAAGCAGAGGCAGGAGGTCCTCAGCCATCAGCTGGACCCTCGGCAGCTCACACGGCTGCCACCAGACCTGGAAGAGCTGGGCCAGCCCCGCTCCCTCGGGGTCACAGCAGAAAGAGGATCTCCCTCTCTAAGCAAGAGAGATGATAAATATGACTTGGGTGGGAAGGGAGAAAGTGAGAAGAGAGGGTGAAAGATATTTGTAATACAGCCCTGGGAGGTAAAGCTTTCTGGAAACTCAAGAGTGATCCAAACCTGGAATAAAAATAGAAGTTGGGAGATCTTTGGCTCACGGTTCCTGAGGAAAATGGACCCGAGGGATCATAGAATCATAGAATGGTTAGAGTTGGAAGGGACCTCAAAGATCATCCAGTTCCAACCCCCCTGCCCTGGGCAGGGACACCTCCCACCACACCAGGTTGCTCCAAGCCCCATCCAGCCTGGCCTTGAACCCCTCCAGGGATGGGGCAGCCACAGCTTCTCTGGGCAACCTCTTCCAGTGCCTCAGCACCCTCACAGCAAAGAAGTTCTTCCTAAATAGATGGAGGAGGAGGAGGAGGAGGGTGCAGAGGGAGGCGGCAGGGCAGGGAGTGAGTGCTGGAGGAACGCAGCTCTCTCCTTTCAGCAAAGGCAGCTCCGGTTCCCTCCCCATCCCAGTGCTTCCAGGGGGAATGCCTACCCCGGTGTGAACGCTTTGCCAAGTCCCAACTCTATTTCCATTGTGTCTTTCCTTTGACCCCAGCTTCCCAGCAGGTTCCTGCCTCATGAGCAGCCTGAGGACTGAGGCCTAAATGAGCAGATGTACCTGCAACTGAAGTATGCACCTCTTAAACTATCACTAAATTATGAATAAATTAAATTGTATGGCACAGTGTAAACCCAGCCCTTGTGCCTTTTAGGGTGAGCAATCAGGGAAAATCGTCTGGCCAGGCACTGCCCAGTGGGGGACATCAAGTAAAGCCTTCATCCGAACTTTATGATATGCTTTGAAATAGCATTAACTACCCATAAACATGATAATGGGGATGAAGACTATATGAATTATTCCTATGGGCTGTAATTCCCATGCACGAAAAGCCTGCTGGCAGCGGTGTGTGTAAGAGGCCTCCAGCCAAGGGCACGGATCTTCTGAAGCGCTACCGGTCGCTTGCTCTAACTGGAACCGCCGTGGCTTTTGGCAGAGATGCATCCTCAGGAGGGCTGTAGCTGGGAATGGGATGAAGTTGGGCAAGAAAAGACGACAAGAGCCTGTGCCAGCAGAAAGCATGAGGTCCTCATGAGAGCACTGGCCGTGCTGACACACGTGCTTTCCATGCGCGGGGGATCTCGCAAGTCCCGTAACAAGTCAAGGCAACATATAGCTAGCGTATAGCTGAAGTTTCCAAATACCAGATGTCACATTACATCATTTCGTAGTGAGTAATGCTCTCTCATGTTATGCAATGTTATGAGCAGTAGTCTGTTATTTCAAAAGTTGCCAAGAGAAAAGGCTCTGAATTTTTAGAGGTTTGCATTTTCGCTTTGTTTTTATAGTTGTTATTTTTGTAACGGGATTGGGTTCCCCTTTTATTTACCTACAGCGTAGTGGGCTACTTCCCCTC
Source organism: Pedionomus torquatus (assembly GCA_013398155.1). Classification (NCBI taxonomy): domain Eukaryota; kingdom Metazoa; phylum Chordata; class Aves; order Charadriiformes; family Pedionomidae; genus Pedionomus; species Pedionomus torquatus. The sequence goes on from VZRU01002985.1 coordinate 69,589, forward strand.
AAGAGTGGATGTAAGTGCTTCCAAATCTTGCAGGCATGAAAAGCAAGGCAGATTTTTATTGGGTACCAGGCAAGGCAAGTGGTAGGTAACAGCTGATGGGAAGAGCAGCGCCAATATTTTTTACTCACGGAGTTACACTCTCTTTCTGCTCAGGGATGGGTTTGCTCTGGAGGAGGTTTTCACACACACATACAACATTTCATGTTCCTGCTCTGATAACAAACCAGGTCAGCCTCTTGGCTGGTTGGGAACGATGGGGTAAGTCGCTGGATGAGTTCAGTGGATGTTACTGGATGCGCCTCAGGCACAAAAGGTGGGTTCATCTTCCCGAACTGTGGGCATCTACATTGGAAAAGTCTCCACTTGATCCTTCTCCTGGTCTCCTTTCAGAGTCCACAGAGACAAGCAGGCACTCCTGATTGATTCCTGACCTACCTTAGATTAGCCATCTTATGGACAGAGAGCAGAATGAAGCCAACACTGTAACTGGAATAAGCTCTAGGACGGGCTTTGGTGTCCCAATGGACACAAGGCAGCCAACAAGGACCTTTCCATGGATTCCAACGGGAAGCTGAACTTGCCTATTTTACCCCAAATCTCTACGGTACTTTGACAAACAGTTTCATACAAAACAGTCACAATCGCAGGGAGGTCTGGACTCAGGGATACAGGGCCTCAGGTTTGCAGGTTTTGCTCCAGTTGTAGCAAAACACCTGAGGTTTCCAGTGAGCAAACTACGGTGTGAAAACCTGTGGAGCCTCTCCCTCCTCTGGGAAAGGACTCGGGGAGCAGCTCCATCTACACACCCGCAAGCTCCGCTGGGTTTCAGAGCACTGCAGCATCTGCCAGCGCCAGATATTTCCAAGACGTGGGTTCTGAGGAATGAATAATTCAGATTGCTTCATCTATCTGCTGAATGCACTCTTTTAAATAAAGTGATGTGTGAGTAGTAATGGGGGGGGGGGCAGGAACCTTGGTTTCCTTTCACTTTTTAAGGTCAGAGATTGAATCATGTGCGAACTGCTGCTGCAAGCTCTGCCTTTTTAAACACGCCCAGAATTATGACCTTTCGATTGTAGTCTAAATACCGGGTTCAGTTATAGGATCATCTTAGTGCCCCGTGCATGATTTACAAAGTCACGTGTCGGTGAGTAGTAAAAGGGATTTACAGCAGATTGTGGGTCACAGGGGTTAGAGCACGCTGGAAATATTGAAAACAGGAGTAAATTTAGCATAAACGAATGTACTGGATATGGAGCGGATGCCAAGGCATGTATGGGATTTAAGCCATTGTTTTCTATGGTCCTGAGCCAAAGTGCAATGTATAATGGGCCTGGATCGGTGGGTTTGTGAGCAAATGATTAAAAAAAAATACTAATTAAAGCTATTAAAAAGGGAGAATGAATATGAACGCCGTTGCTCCAACAAACATTAAAGTTAATCTAAATCTAGGTCTCAAAAGGAAAGCGAAATCTTTCAGTGGGTAAATTCATCGGCTTCAGAGAGTTTCCACAGCACTGCTTACACTTTGTCTTCTAATCAGAAAAATCCAAACGTCTCTCTCACTTCTACATACTTGGCATGTCAGTGTCATCCTGCAAAATCAGCAGTTTATTTAATTCTTTGCAAAACATAACTGCCCGGAACACACTGGGTCTGGCCCTGAAATGTTTTAGTAGTAGAAAGATAGCTTAATTATGTGATTCTGATAAGGACCCAACCGCGGGCGTTTGGCTGGTTCTTGTCATCCCATTCCCCTCCCTTGCCCCTCTGGATGAAACGGTTAAAAAAGAAACAAGAACGCAGCCAGGAAGATAAAACAAAACCTTAACTGATGTGGCATCTTGTGTATTTTCTAAATTCCTTGCTGTCAGCAGAAGGAGAAGAAGAGCCTCGGAGGCACAGAAACCTCAGACCCCAGAATACCTGCAGGCACGGGAGATAACGAGCCACCCTGTCTTACAACAACTCTGCCTCTTTTCTCTCTTGGTTCTGCCGCCAAAGAACTTGGGACTCTCAGGTTTTCGCAGCGGCAGGTTCCCATTCCCTTCCTTTTTAGCTGGTTCTACCTGAGCACCGAGCAACGGGTCTCACTTTTCCATCCTTCCCCCCCATTCCACCCCCCAACCTTTCCTCCTGCCCCCAGATTTCGTTTTAGGGCAGCACGGAGCTGCTGCTGGGCGAGCTTTCTCACGTGGGCTATTTCAGTCGGACGCGTCCATCCTTCTTGTTTTTAATGTCCACCTTCCTGTCCTTCGCAACACTGCCCTTCCTCTCCCTCTTTCCTGGTTTTGTTTGATGACACCCGTCTCTCCTGTCTTCCAGCTCTTTAACACTGCTTTTGCTGGTCACTCGCACCCTGCAGTAAAGCAGAAGGAAACGAGGAAAATAAGACTTTCCATGACACCCAAGGGCATTTTGGTAACAACGTGGTGTCCTCTTGATTCAGGCCCCCTAAACTTCAGTGTTTTGCAAGCAAAACCGTACAGGGGACAAGCGCATTGCCCCATCCCTGGAGGGGTTCAAGGCCAGGCTGGATGGGGCTTGGCGCATCCTGGTGTGGTGGGAGGTGTCCCTGCCCAGGGCAGGGGGTTGGAACTCCATGATCTTGAAGGTCCCTTCCAACTCTAACCATTCTATCATTCTATGAAGTGTGGTTTTTTTCCCAGCCACAGAAAAGCTGATGAGAATCCTCTGCAAATACCTCTCATTTGGCTTTTTGCAAACTGGAATAACACTGGTAAAAGCACTCTTAACACTGGTTCAAGCGAAGGGAAGAAGGTTATCCCTTTGGCTACGTTGACATCATTTAAAACGACGGAAATATAAATCTAGCTGAGATTTTAGGGGCTGTTTTTGAAAATCCTGTCCCATACGCTCTCTCACCTCTTTCAGAAACGCAAAAGGAGTTTGCTTACGTTTCAGGAAGAATAATTTTAACTGTAAAGAAAGTGCTACCAGGAGGATGTGAGCCAAGTATGGTAACATCAGCCCCCAGCTTTGCCAAGTTAATAACCCCCCGGCTGTCAGCTGGAGGGGGGAGTAGGTGGTAGGTGGTGCTGCTTCCCCAGCAGAAGAGGCAACAGGCAGAGACAAGGCAAACCGCTTGTTTATAACGGGACTCAGAGCTGCTTTACATCCCTCAAACAACCAGGCTGAGCAAAACTTCTGCGCAGCCAGAGCAGCACAGGAAATAAAGTGTCTTTTGGGTCCGGCTTTAAATATATATTAAATATATATTTAAATATATATTATAATTAATATATATTATTTAAATATA
>VZRU01002985.1:76254-100194 GCA_013398155.1 Pedionomus torquatus
GACCTACGTGTTTGTTTTAAGCCCCAGAAGCTCCTGCGATGGTTGGATGTTGGAGGAGCAGGAGCTTGTGCTGGGCTTGCTGGTGGTTTCCCCTTTGTCTATTCAAGGTAACCTGCAACAATAACTTCCTGCTCCCCCTCCTGTGAAAATACCCTCTTGTTTGTGGGTATGAAAATAGCTCCGTGTCCCACAGCGCTGCAGCCTCCAGAACACTCCATCCCTGGGCACGGAGCTACTCGCAAGCCGTGGGGAACCTTTGGGGGACAGCTAATAAATCAGCTTCCAAAATGCCAGGTGCCCCCAAGCTATATCTATCAGGCAATTTAAAGCATGAAGAGCTTAAAAGTCATAGGCCACATTCTGAAGGATCTTTGACAAATAAAGAGAAAATGCGAGGAGTTATTAAGTAAGGACAAGCAGTTTGGAGAAGCAGTGTTGTTTGTAAATTAAGCTCAGGAAAACGAGTCATTCTGCTACAAATTTGTTTTTGGAAATTCATCTTTAGGAACTCAGTTCCCTTCCTCTAGAGGTTTGCGAGTCTTCAGGATGAGGATTTTCAGCAATTCAATACCACGGAAACAAACAATAATGAGACCTTCGAGCTAAGATCAAATGTACTCCGGAATATCTGAGAAAAACTGGAGGAATAAGACCTCAGATTTCATAAAGTCTAAATGTTGATGCGAGATTGTCAGGAAAAAGAGGAGTGAGCACTACACCTGAACTTGGTTGAAATTCATCTCTACCTTAAGCTATTTTTCGCTTCAGAAACATGATTCAAGTTTTGTTTCGATATTATTGAAACTGATTCACCTCGTAAAAAAAACCCAAACAAACACCAATTCACAAATAAATCATCACCCCAGTCCAAAAGAAGATTTTTCACCTTGGGCCAAATTGTCTGTTTCTGCTCCAGAAGGAACAATCACTGGAATAAGAAATAAAATTAGGTGTGAGAGTTTCTCCTTGTTCTTTCCTTTTTCCCAGGCAAACAACACGCTGAGATATTTGCCCCCCCTCTCTACGGATGCCTGTTGGGATTTTCAAGAGCACCTAAGGATCTCTCTGCATCCTTAAGCATTTAAACAGTCTTAAATATAGCCCTAACAATGCCGGGAGGCTGCCTCTAAACCAACGTGCTTCTTGACCTAGGATATTGCCAGCTAATCCAGCTGAGGAAGAATTGAGGTTTCCTAGCTCTTCCCTGACACCGTTTCCAAAAGACCTGAGCAAATGATATACGTAGAGACCACCCTTCAGAAATACTCCCCAGAACGGCTCTCTGCAGGGAAATTAGCTTTTATTGGACAGTTGCAGGAACACAAGGTTTTGTCTGCATCCGTCACGACGGTCACCTGCCACGATAGCAGGAGCCGCTGATCTAGATCCTATGAAAAGTTCCTCATTTAAAAATCTTAATATCTTTAATAAAAGATGCTCCCCGGCAGGTGCAGGGGGTGGGAGCAGAGCAGGTGCCCCACGTGTGCCCCGTCACCCCTCTGACTCCACCGGCGGGGCTGCACGACCCGGGCAAAGAGAACAAGGAGCATCAGGCAGCAGCTGAAGGCAGCAGTACGATTTGCAAAGCATCGAGTCTTTGCTCGAGATGCCAGCCAGGGAAGGAGATGGGCAAAGATTAGCTCAGCCACAATTCCCTTTTCCTTCCAGAGTATTTTTCCACCTGCTGCCAACCCCCCCGGGTTCCTTCCACAACCACCTTCACACAGGGCCCACGCTCTCAAAACGGTTAACGGAAAAATCTTTCGCCCTCCTTCAACCCCTATTTTAGGAACCTCTATTTTTCCTCTTTCCTGGGTCAGTCTTAATAGCATCACCAGACGCAGAGGGATCTGCTAAGCCTGTGAGCAGACAGGGCTGTGAGCCACAGTGGAAGGGGCACTCCAAGGTGAACCCAGTAGTGAAGACTCCTGCAAAGGAGGAGACGTATGTATGTAGGGTACGACGGCGCCAGGAGCCCCATCCTGACGTGGCACAAGCCCTGCTGTCACACTACAGCAGCACTGGCACCTTCCTGCCAGACTTACCGTGATGCTTTCTCGGTGCCCGGGTCATGTTGTCTTCACAACACAGCAGGGGCAGGGGGGGAGAAGTAGGGGTTTTGGTGTGGTTATTTTTTGTTTTGGTTTGGTTTTGTTTGTTTTTCTTTTTTTTTTTTTTTTTTGTTTTTTTTGTTGTGTTTTGTTTGTTTTGGTTTGGGTTTTTTGTTTGTTTGTTTGGTTTTTTTAAATTATTATTATTATTATTTTCCTTTGAGGTATTTATCTTCTTTTTAAGGTAAAATCGACCACTCTGAGAAAGTCCCAGATTGCAGCCTAAACTTCACTCTGTGCCCAACACGTAGACGGTTCCTTCACTGTGTAAGCACCTCCGACCTAATCCTCAATCTTGTCAATATGTATTTACCCTTAATAACTTGGATCTGGGTCATCACTTTGTCTTCCATTTGTTTCAGCGTGTCCTAAGCTGCGGCTCTATTTCTGTCCAAGCCAAATGCTCGGTATTCCCCCTAAGACCTGGGCAGTTTCCAGCTCCTGTCTGACAAAATAAAGCAAGCCATAAACAAAGGCTCGTTCCACCGCATTGTGGGCACAAAGGCTTGACGGCATTTGAAATTTCCCACCCTTGAAACTATGTCAAAGGTATTTTCACAGCTTCTGCCCCCTGTCACTTCTCCAAAACATCTCAAGTCATTTGCCTTTAGGAGAACAAGGAAGAAAAAAAAAGCCAGCACGCACAAAAAATAAAACAACCCTCCAACCCCATAACGCGTGCACCAACAGGTGAGGTCTAAAAATTTCATTGGGAAAAAAAAAAAGGGGGAAGCAGTAACAGCTGCAGGCGTGTTTGGAGGAAATCAGAGGGGCACTTTCCATCTGGCATGTGCTCCACAGGCAAAAGAGCTTTTATAAGACTTGGAACTCAAAGAGCACTTGTATTTTGGGGAGCAGACTATTCTCGTACTGCTCATTTTAGGCAGCGCAGCAACAGCTCCCATTCAAAATACCCCAGCACTCAACCCCAGCAGAGTGCACGCTGTAGCTAAAAAAAGCCCAGCTCTGCGGGGGAAGATGGACGTGGCCAAGGTGAGGATGTCTTGGGTTTGTGTCGGCCAGAACCTGCTGTGAAATCAAAGACTGGTTTAGGTTGGATGGGACCTTAAAAAGATCATCTAGGTCTGATGACTCTGCCAAGGGCAAGGACACCTCCCACCACACCAGGCTGCTCAAAGCCCTGTCCAACCTCCTGGGCTCGACCCTTCTGTCTCTCTTACGTATTTTCCTCGCTGATTGAAGATCTGACACAAAGGAAGGAATCTCCACTTTCAACCCCCGCAGAAGGAACCTACAAAAGTGACCGCAGAGAAATGCTTCCCTTCACCTCAGCTGCACCCAGCGCGGCACCGCCTGCTCCTCCAGCGCAAACACGGAGCAATGGGGTTTGCTTTTCCTCTCTTACTGGGCTTCCCTAGGAAATATTTTTCCTCTGCCATGGGAATTTTCTCAGACTTTGACAAAACACCTCGTCTGTGACCAAACGAAGCCGAGACTCCAGAAGAGGTGGGTGCTGTGAAGGCAGAGAGCAAAGTGAGGAGCACCCTGGGAGCTGGGGTTACCGCCTGAAAACGGGCTGGTCCGTAGGTCCTTCCTCTGCCCCACTTTTGTCCCGCACAAGGGCCATAACCACAGCCGACCGTGGGCTTGTCCTCCTCCTGGCTTTGAGGAGAAACTCCACCCTGGAAATTTTCATGAAACGATGTTTTCCCTAAACCTCGCTACAGAAAGGTTCATTTCAAAGAATTCTGGTTTATCTGACGCAACCTTGAGGGTCACACTCACACAGAAGAAACCCCAACTTTAGACACCCATGTCAGAGAACATCCAGGCTCTCCTGGCCTCGGCCACTGCTCTGCTGAGCCCTGCACTGATGAAGAACCAAATGCTCAACTCCTGCTCCAAGGAGTTGGCACTGTATAAATACGGAGACCAAAACCAAGCTCTACCGAAGTGCTAAGGCAGCGGGTGGTCCCAGCAGGCTGAGGGCCCCCAGGACTCCCACTCTTTCCCCCACCCAAAGGGAAGATAAAGCAGCTCATCGAACTTGCTGTTGGAAAAGAGGAGAGCTTTCTGGAAGCAAGTCCTTCAAAAGTTTGTTCCCGTGCCAAGAGCTAGAGCGCAGGGCAGGCGATGCTAGGAGGTAACCATCCTTTGAAAATAAAGGTGGCCAAAGTGTTTATTTTAATTGTTGCACCCACAGCTGAGGCTGAGGAGTCATTCTGGGATGGGGAACTCCTGCTCATGGTTATTTCCAACCTTCTTAGCTTCCACACGCTGCTTCTACACCCAGCAAAGGCAGGTTCAGAGAGGTACAAGGGAGACGGTACAAACGGACACGACTTCCCAGAGAGACAGATGGCACGAGCATTTTCTAAACCGATTCCTGAACCTCTCAACATTGGGCTTACCACCACCTTTTGGGAACCCACCCCCAGCCAGAGCGCGGAGCAGAGGGCTGCTCCTGGCAGGCTTGGTGGCTGTTGCTCTGGCCACCCCTTTTTCCATCAGTCGTTCAAACCGAGGCGCAAAAAGGGATGCAAATGTTGGGGGGGAGAGGGAGGAGAGACGACACCTTTTCCGACCTGCTGGATTTCCTAGAGAGCTTCAGAAGAAGGTACCAAATGGGGCAGGTGGGAATTGTGCGATGCTGCAGTTTTGTTTGGTCGCCCCACTTTGATTTTAAACCCCCCAGGTAGGAGTTAAGGACCGTTTCTGAAGAGGCAAAGGCATCCCCACACCTCAGGGGCTCCTGCGTGTCTCAGTGGCCTTACTCCTGAAAACAATTCACCAGTGTTTTTCTTTTCACGCTCTTAAATGTAAATGTTGAAAGTTCAGAGAACACCAATAAAATATGAATGATGAACATTCCCCACTCCCTGGTTTAAAGAACGGCCCAAGTCACGAGTAACATAAAACCACAGATTTTTCCCAGGAGTAACAGCAGAAACTTCATTACTTGAATCATTTGTAATCAGACTAGACAAAGCAGAGGAGATTGTACTCTAGGGTACAATCCTGAACCACTTCCCTCCCGACCCCAGAACTTCTCCCCAGCTATTGGCACGTGTCTTTACTTACAGATTACTTGCCAAGACAGGTCCTTTGCTTTCCTAAACATACCATTACTAATGAACAAACTTTCAAATCACTAAAAGCTTCCAAAATACCACATCTACTTCTGTCTGAATATTGATGTGTGTTCAAGGCTGCTGGACTAAATATGCCTTCAGTCTCTGAAATCTATTAGCAGTATGTGCTCCTCTGATTTTTCTTACTAATCGGCTCAAAGAAGTCCATTAGCAGCTCAGGACCCCCTTTTAGGGGCTTTTTGGGACTTGAAGGGGCGTCTAATGTCTCCCCCTGGGCAGGGACACCTCCCACCACCCCAGGTTGCTCCAAGCCCCATCCAGCCTGGCCTTGAACCCCTCCAGGGATGGGGCAGCCACAGCTTCCCTGGGCAACCTGGACCAGGGTCTCACCACCCTCGCACCAAAGAAGTTCTTCCTAATCTCCAATCTAAATCTCCCCTCTTCTAGTTTAAACCCATCGCCCCTTGTCCTATCAATTCTTGTCCTACCACCTTCAAATTAGGAGCCCCATAAAACGTGGCTAATGAAGCTCCAGCCTTCAGAGCCAAATACCAGCCACACCATAAAGCAGCCTGGCTCTTTGGTGACGGTTCTCCAAGCGCTGTAGCCCCTCCATCCCACAGCTGGAAGTCAACACGTTTCATCTCGAGTCGCGTTAAAGCACGGTCAGACTTCTGCTCGTGTTAATGTAATATTGGAAAAAGGGCTGGTATCAGATACCCGGTGCAAGTCTCCGGGCTCTATCTGCACACACTGGAACCTTCAGCCAAACTCCTCCTGGTCTGCTGCTGGTGGGGTGCTGCTTTGGGCGCCCCAGCAGGTGTTCCCGGGGCGTGCGATTCAAACCGCTTTGAAATCAACAGTCTTTGTTCCGTTTGCAGGAACGCGCTAATACAATAAAGCCTTAACAATTAGGAACGGCACCAAGTCCCCGTGAATCACTTTTCACACTGGTTTTTGCATCCTCTGTGTACGTTTGTCTTTCTTCCCAAGGCTATTCCCAAGCCAGGCTTTCCCCTGGAGCCCTATTAACGTCTGTTCTTTGTATTTACTAACAGGAAGCATCACAGTTCTGTCCTCACCAGCCTCATTCGCAGCCCCTCTTAATTATTAGTATCTTTATTTTATTTTATTTTTTTTTTTAAGCTTATTTGGCAAAATCTCCGTTCCTCTATTCTTCCCAGCCAGCAGGTTGTTTCTTTCTTCCCCAAGGTGCAATCCGGTTTCCTTTTGTCGTTAAATTCCCTAACACTGATACTTTCCTGGATATTGTGGGAAAGCGTCCTGCTTGACAACCGACCTCTTTTCATTCCCATCCTGATTAGCAAGCAAATAATAAGTGGAAGCATAATTTATGGTTTGATTTAAGCCACCTCATTCACATTTGGACGGAAATCTAGGATGACTAAATCTTGAAAGGGAAGGCAGGATAAGCAGTATTAAGAAACTGTCAGGGATGGGAATTGCATTCAACGTCCCTGTTTCATTGTCAGAGACTTCTGGTCTCTTGCATTAACACGAGATGATACTAGAGAAGGCTTTAATTAATCTGACTATATGAAACCCAGAACATGAGACTGAAAGGCTGACCACGAAGAGAAGGCTAGGGGTTTGGCACCCTGCATCTTACTGTCCCTCTAGGGGTTTGGCACCCTGCATCTTACTGTCCCTTGAGGTGACCGATATACTCTGTCATTCATTTCTTGGCACCGTTCCTCTGCTGACAGCTACCCTTTTTCTGAGGCGTAGCTTTACTACATTCTTTCAGAGCATCAAAAAACCACCACAACAAACAAACCCAACTAAACAAAAAAAAAGAAAAAAAACCACCCCTAAACCCAACAACTATAAAGACGTGTATCTGGACAGTGTTATTTAAACTCTTAAGAGACTTTTCCTGTCTGTGGGATGCTCAGAACCCACACTCTCCTTTACAAGGGCAGCTCAAGGTGTTTGGCAGATGCAGCAGAGAATTTTCTTCATCCCTTCAAGCCTTGGGGATGCTCCATCATATCATCTCTTATTCTCCTCTTACTCCCCAAGATGGGCTTGTCCATTCCTTTCCTTTTGGGCTTCAAACTCCAACAGTCAAAGCCACACCACTGTTTAGATCTTCCTCACAGAAGCTGATGATCAGCTGAATGCCTTTAACATTATTCAGCACCTCTTTTAAAGACGGTGGGTATTTTTTTTCCCCTCACTGCAAAACGTTAAGGCAGAGAATCTCTCCTTCCTGATCCACCCAAATCAAAACAGAGTGTCAGGAAAGAACCGCTGCTTTCCAGCCCTTAAACATTAACTCGTCCGTTTGTGGTCATCTCTGGGCTGCACAACCTGCAGAGAGGTCAGCACTGGATTCGGTCGCTGGTGTAGGTGCCAGCAGGGATACCCACTCTCTTTCTAACCGAAATACAAATCACCATTAACGTGCCGTCCTGCACTTTTTCTCGCAGCAGCTAACCTACCCGCGCATCTCTGGAAATATCAAGCAGGTCCAGCAATGGCGTTTATTTAATTTAGTCTAAAATGTACATGGTGGTGAATTTTTTTTTGTCTGCAGGTGAATATTGCATTCCATAAAACTCCTGGGTGCAGACTGAACAGGGTCTCTCATCATCCTGGTCTGCAGAGTCAGGTTCAGTCGTCTTGGAGCACCAGGGACCAACCAGCCACAACTCCTCCGTGGCAGCTGATCTCAGGAAAGTCTCTGGCATTGCCTTCACATCCCTTGCCCCCTTTCTGACCACCCTCCCTGACCCCGAACAACGCTTTTTTGTGACTTTCCTCCAGGGTTTCTGCCACACCAACTCTTATCTTCGCAAAATCAAAGTTCCTGGATACCTCAATGAAACAATAATGCATGGAAGTGTCAGCAAAGCATCACAGGGGGGGAAAAAAAACACCCCACCACCTCCCTGACAACTAGATTTTATTGGTTAGTGCCATGAGCTAAGCCAAAGGACAGAATGTGTCAGAGGACAGATCACAAGGAAGGAATGTTCAAAGGAAAGCTTGGAGAAGGGAAAAATGCAAACCCCGCACAAATTGCATGCGTGCCCCAGCAAGCAGCGCTGCGCAGACCTCCGCAGTGGGAACTGGGAACTCATCTCAAGGCTCCCTCAAAGCCTCCTAAATTAATCCTGGCCTCAGCAAAGCCCAATTCGAGAGATGCTTTCAAACGGAGTGCAACTGGATGTCCTAATTGCTCTTTCCATTAAAAGAGGAATGGTACAGTCTTTGTTTTGCTTGACACATTCCAAAGGAACCCCGACTTTAGAGTAAAACATAGATAATACATTGTACCGTTTCCTACGCCTCAAAGACAGAAGAGCTATAACGACAGCTTTCACAGGGCTACACAATCCCTAATTAACATCAGCTATTGTGCTCTATCATACAAATGCCCCAAAGGGTCTCCAGTAGAGGAGCAAAGAGTCCCTGAGTCCCTAAAAGGTTCATCAGAATCCTATATGGTCCTAAACCTCCAAAACCCTTCTCTTCTGAAGCCATTTTCTCAGCAGGTGTAATGTGACAAAATATCCTTATGCACCAAAAATATACCCAGGGAAGTAAAACACAGAAAAATCTGACCTCTGACAGAACTGTTATAAATAGGGTATTGGAGAAGTTTTCCATTCAGCATCAGCTGCCCTTTAACCCTTGAACTGCAAACATTTTCCATCCGTCACTCCAGCTCACTGCTGTGTGTCCGTGTGCACACGTGTGTAGGTATGCACGTGCATACGTAGGTGTTTCCTTACCTTGGGACTGTGAAGCACGAATAGTTCAATGCTGCTTTAATCAAGTGCTTTATGAATACCCTTCCTCTGCTGACCTCTCGGACACAGGGCAGCCCTGCAGTGGACAGGTCATAGAATCCTAGAATGGTTAGAGTTGGGAAGGGACCTTAAAGATCATGGAGTTCCAACCCCCCTGCCCTGGGCAGGGACACCTCCCACCACACAAGGTTGCTCCAAGCCCCATCCAGCCTGGCCTTGAACCCCTCCAGGGATGGAGCAGCCACAGCTTCTCTGGGCAACCTGTTCCAGTGCCTCACCACCCTCACAGGAAAGAATTTCTTCCTAATATCCAATCTAAATCTCCCTTCTTCCAATTTAAAACCATTCCCCTTCATCCTGTCCTTCCACTCCCTGACCAAGAGTCCCTCTCCAGCTCTCCTGGAGCTCCCTTCAGATCCTGGAAGGCTGCTCCAAGGGCTCCCCGGAGCCTTCTCTTCTCCAGACTGAACAGCCCCAGCTCCCTCAGCCTGTCCTCACAGCAGAGGGGCTCCATCTCCCTAATATCTTTGTGGCCCTCCGCTGGACCTGTTCCAACAGGGTCCCGTGAAGCTCCATCACGTCCCATCAGAGTCTCGAGCTTGAAGAACAAGTTTACGCAAAGAGCAAGAACTGACCATTGAGTGTCAGATCCACACAAGAGGAGGGATGAGTGGAAGTTTTGGGTGCTGGCTCGGTTCCTTGACCTGCCCACAAAGTGTGTTTCAGACTCTTGGGTCCAACAACGCTCGAGCAGGTGCCTGGGAACTGCTGTGAGTGTTGAGTCGTGAGCACCAGCTGAGGACCGTGGCAGCAGCACGGCAGAGGTGTACCCTGAAATGAGAATACATGCCCCAGCACTCTGAGGAACACGCCTGTGAGTGCTGAGAACCTCCTGCCACTTTCCAAAGCCCATTTAGACCCTTTTGTACCTGTAAAATTTGGAAGCAAAGCCCAGCCTCCTGCGTGCATTCCCCAGAGCTCTTCTCTGGGAATCGTTGGGTGCTGCACCTTCCCCTCCTACCCCAGGGACACGTCAAAGGGAATGTCACATCCAAGACACGGGGACACCCTAAAGCACCTTTTAATCTGCCTTCCATACAGCCAAGGTAGACAGAAGTACCCTGGAGGGGTGGCAGAGGAGCGAGCGCTGGAGGGATGGGTAGCGGCTGGAGGGCTCCGGTGGCCTGGATGGAGCTGTGAGCAGGTGAGCACTATTGATCCAGGTGGGGATAGACCAAACCAACAGACTGAAATAAAAAAAGAGCAGATTTGCTGTGCCTCGAAATGAGCTCTCCCTTGCCCCTACCTGTTTGTGGGTTGCACAGGTGTTTGTTAGTTGCTATTTCTTACTCATAAATCAAGTTATTGCCAAGTGCCGGGCAAATATGAGCAATACATCTCCTTGAAATGTTGCAAGAATCTTCTGTTCGAATCCTGGGCTCTTCTGATCAATTTATACCGGGGAAATCTATCACAAGGGAACCTGAGGCTGCATGTAATGCCTGTAGGAAATTTCACCCCTTTCTACAAGTCATCTCCAATGAAATTGGCCGGAGAACAACCTGGCATCGCTGCTCAAGGGCAATAAAAAAAGGAAAACTGAAAACCTTTTCATTAAGCGAGTGTTGAATGAATCAACTTAGGAGAGACATTAGATCTCTGGCAGACGAAGCAATGGAGTTCTTAACTGTGTCTGTGGTGCCTGCCCCTTTACAGACGGGGTATTGGTAGAGCCTCTGCCTTCAGAGAAACGTGCAATCTGGCTGGTGTCACCCTTTTTTGCAGCCCTTCTCTCAACCTGGAATTCTCGCCAGCCCCACAGGCACGCTCATGTCACAGCTTTGACTTTGTTCTATAACTGGCTACGTTTGGGTAAAGCCGAATTTTAAGCCTAAACACAAGTAAGGAGAAAAGGTGAGGAAAGAAAAATTTTGGAATGACACGTGAAGTACCTGACGCGCTTCTCTGGGTAGCTGCAGGCTGCCTTGAAATGCCAATCCCAGAGCTGGGAGGTAAACTAAAGGACCTCTTATCCCACTGATTTTTACCTTAACTAGATGATTTCCCCTTCTATCTGGCTGTTCATTACTTATAATCACTATTTCTGAACTATTATATACTAACAGTAGCTCTTTATGCACTTTGGGGCAGTTTACCATTACAATAAATTTCCTAGGCTTTTTCAGCCATCTGGAAGTTGACGTGCCACTATGGCCTTTGGGAAACTGCCACCTCCCCCCTGAGATTTACATTTGTGGGCCACGTTTTACCTCTTAGGAAAACAGTATCCTGGGGAAACCTCTCCCTCCCTTTCTCCACTGTCTGCAGAAATAAGAGGGCACCTCCAACCCCTGTCTGAACCAGGCTGGGAGATGGGATGAGTCCAGCTCTTGCTGATGAGCCAGTGAACGGAGCCGTGGCTTCTGCTTTTTAAGGCTGGGATTTACAAAGGACCTAAAAGAATTAGGTCCCCCAAACCATCTAACCCCTAGGGGCTCTTTTGAGAATCCTAAGCTAATTTCAGCTCCTGGTAAGTGTCCAAATGTTTGGATCCCTATGGAAACCTTCCTCTGGAGCATCTGAGCCGTAAGGTAGCGGTATTTGTGTTCCCCACTCCTCGTGTATTTCCATTGGTATCATTAATATATGGCAAGAATGCAAGTACTAGGAAAATATGTTCGCAGTCCCTGGCCGATTCTTCCAAGATGGTGCTGTTGTAGGAAAAAGGATTACGTGAGTTAAAAGTGCACAGGGCTCAGCAGTCATTAAGAGCTCCAACTGCTCCTGGCAAAAATACTTTTTGCAGCTGCACTTTGGAGAAATGTTTCACGTGTTTTCGGTTGTTTGGTTTCTTGCATAGACGTCAATATTCCTGGGCAGGCATCTCTCTCCACCTGCCATTTGGCAGGAATGACCCAAGGTGGGTGGGTGGGTGGATGGATGGGGTTTAAGTGATGGGATCGGTCGCCAGCCCTTGGGGGAAATGCGAAAGGAAGACGTTGGGCTTAGTGTAAGCGTAGAGTCATCGAGAGGGGATGGATGTACTATTTTCTCTGCTGTAAGCTGCCTGTCTCCTGGTAGCTGTGCTGCCCAAGTCTGGTTATGTGTGATGGTCCTGGGACCTCCCAGGCACCAATGACCAGCTCTTTGGAGATTCCTGCTGTACATCCACCCAGCTCTGCAAAAGCACTTGATTTTTAAACCCAGACACCACTAAAAAAATAAAAGGGTAACCTGCACGAGGCAATATTCAAGAGAGAGGCACTGTTAAACCCTGGAGTCTTCACTGTGATCTTATCGGGTGCAACCCAGAGCCTCACTTAAAAAAGATAATGGAGCTGCTTCACCATAGTAACGGGATGCGCAGCTGCAGGTCTGATCTGGGATGAGCTTTCTCTGCCTAAAATCTTCTTCTCTTCCCTCCCATGAAGACAGGGGCAAGGCATCCTCCTAAAACTCCATCTTTTACTATCACTTGGAGATTCATCTGCTATAAAATGTACCTTTCATGAATTTTCCTGAAACATTTGCAGGAGCTTCGTCACCGTGGTCTGAGATTCACCGGCCTTTGCAAACCCAAACATACAAAAGAGTTTTTATAATGTCATTTTTGTTTTTTTTTTTTAAGTAGATTCTTAAGAGCTTAAGTCAAAGCCAAACTTTTGGTCACGACCTTTTTATCATATTTTACCTCAATCTTGAATCTATGAATAATATCCTGCCTTGTTCTGAAGAAGTGAATGTAGGGAGAGCCCACCCATTTTCTCAGCCATTTGTTTTGAGAATTAAACACCAATTCTTTAGTCAAAACACCTCTCTGCCTGGCCATACCCCTCCTGTGCTTGAAGGTACAGTGCAGAGGGCCTCAAAACCCACGTTTTGAAGCAGACAGTGATGTGGAGCAGGACAGAGCAAGGTGTGGTCCAGCAGCAATGGTCTGCAGAATTCCCAAAGTCTAATTTTGCAGCTTTCCACCTCGCCACTTCGTCACTTGGTCATCCCTGAGCAGAAAAGCGCTCCATAAAACCCAGTTCCACCCTTCTCTGAGGCAGCAGCTGCTTTTTTTTAAACTGGTTGTTGTGGTCACGGTGCCTCCAAACCTCCCGCTAATCTTTCTGGCTGTAAATCAGGCCATTGTTGCCAGGCTCTGCAAGAGCCTCAGTCTAGTGCTTTCACCACCCACTTGTCCAATATTTTCTTAGCAGTATCCTTTCCTAAGCAAACGCCCATCTGTAACGCCTTTGCATGCAGTGGAGAGTTAAAAAAAATAATAATAAAAAAAATAATCCAATAGCATTAAGCCTCTGCACAGAGCTTCTAATTTATCTAATGAATGTTCAGCAAACAATAATCTACCAGCTTTATTTTTTATTTAATTCCTGGCTGACTTCCCCTAAACTTGAAAAGATGTGTAAATCAAGTAACAGCAGTAAGATAAAAAGCTGAATAAACTCTGTGGAGAGACAGCAAAAAAGCAGGTCTAAGTGACAAAAGATGTGGAGACCAGGGACATTCACGGGGACAGTGAGACACAAGATAAAGCTCACTCAGGGAGCATCTCCTGTGTATTACAAGTGAAAGTAGGAATTTATTCTCACGCTTAATTCAAGGCTATTTTAAACTCTACTTTCCCAACCAAACTCCAGAGACTTCTCTGCTCCCTGGCTCTTTCATGGCCTGTAGGAGAAGAGGGGCTGGTTCGTCCAAAACAGCATCCTTGTCGCCGCAGCATCAAGGATAGAGATTCAGAGAGCTGGACCTGGTGGTAGAAGCTCTTTCAGAGTGGGGAAGAAAAAAAAAAAACCAACCCAACGAAGTGGCTGGTGCCCTGAGCCCTTTCTGTGTGAGAGAGGAGACAGGGATTGTTTGCAAAGGGAAAAGGACGGGGAGCGCAGGCGAGGAGCGAGCCAGCCCACGGCAGAAACAGAGGTCTGGTCCTGCCGGCCAAGAGGAGACTCGAAGAGAAAACCAAAGAGCTCGTGTTTGCAGTGTGAAGTCACGGAAAGGGGTGCAGGAGGAGACATGGCACCGGGAGGCTCGCAGTTTTGGAAAGAGCCGTCTCGGCTGGGGCGCTCTCAGGACATCTGGGGAAGCCAGATATTTCCTGCTGAGCTACAAACGGCACCATTCCTCCTCCTGCCACAGCTGCTCAGGAGGAGAAAATACGAGAACCGCTGCATCCATGGCTGCCAACATCCCTGCTCCTGAGCCGGGCACGACCTTCCTGCAGAAGTGGCTGCCAAGTGACAGTCTTGCCCATTTGTTTTGGGGATTTGTTTTAGCAGCATCCTCAGAAAGGCTTTGCTCAACAGTTCTTGGAACCCAAGTTTAAAACTAAAGGTGGATAAGAGCTCCCGAAGGAAGGAGGTAACACCAGGGGAAAAAGCCAAAGGCACACATTTTGTGTGTGGAAAAAAAAGAGAAAAGTGACCATGTACGAGATGGTATAGACTTCCTTTCAATTACAGCAATTCCTGAGGATTCCTCTTTAACTACATATACCACGGTAACTCCGGAGAAAAAAGCCAACAACAAATGCAAGACGCCCACTTTCAAGAGCCAAAATCTGGAAATTACAGTCAGAGAATCTGAAAAACACTTGTGGTGGGCCAGGTCGGGCTGTCCCCTTGAGCAGGATGCCTGTTTACTGCAAATCCTGGAAAACACCAAGGGAAAGCAAATGAGCAGAGTTCAAAGTGTTCCTAGTTGGGCTAAAACCCCACTTTTTCTTTTTTTCTTCTTTTTTTTTTTTTTTTTTCAATTAGACTTTCAAAACTAATTGATGGAATACCGGAGCGAGACACTCTTTAAGACATTCCCAGTCTTACTGACACCAGTAACAGCGAGGATGCATGCAAGAAACTTGCTCCTATCCTGTTTTTCCTGCTCCTTCAAACCTCCGCCTGGCTGGAGCAGCTGCTCCATCCTCCAGACCTCTTCTGCAACAACATTTGTACCAGTGCCACCGGGAAAAGTTGCTATTGTGAAAATTGTGGATGCGCTCATCTCCCTTTGTTCCAAGCCCGGAGCACTGTGGGGTCCAGAAAACACATCAGGTCATCAAATCAACACAGTAAATCTTCCCTTTTACTTAGAAAGACAAAAATAATCTTGACTTTTTAATGAGCTCACACAAGACCAAAAGACATTTCAGACTCAGGAAAGTATCTCATTTCTGCTGGCGAAACGCGACGCAGCAGAAGTTGGACCGGGCTGCACTTGGACGGGCTCTAGCACTACATCCCGAATCCAACCCCGTCACAAGGAGGGAGCATCTCAAGTCACAGATATTTGGTAGCAACACGCTCTTGCCAGCTCTCTTTCTGCATTCAGCTGGTACCGAGGCACCGGCGTATCCGATGCCAGTCTTTAATACTAAACGCAGAAGGAGGAAAATCCCTTCTGTAGAAATACAGGACGGACCTCCTGCGCGAGAGATCCCTGCTGCCGCAGAGAGCGCCTAATCTCTTGTCATGATCTTAATTTTAAAAATTGGACTGATATTTTTTTCATGTGTCCTCACTATTCCTACTGGAAGGGATTTCCAGCGCCTGTCTATTTATACCCATTTCTTCTCGTGCCAACATTGTCTCTTCGCTTAAATAACTTTCCTCTGCCTGCTGCTTGCCTCCTTGATGCACTCGCAGGCAGCTGTCAGATCCCCTCTCAGCCTTCTCTCCTTAGGCAAAACAAGTCAATACCATCTTATAACCCCCGAGAAAGAGTTCCCATTCCCCGGATTCTTCCTACCCTTCCCCTACAACAAGCTCCTCTTTTTGGATGTGGTGATGAGGGTCCTCCACGACCCTTCTTCTGTGCCGGTTTCCCATCCAGCACATTTGAGGATCCTATCACGACCCGAGGAACCAGAGGGAAGGTCAACGGTTCTTCCTTTGCTTTCACCCTGGCCACCAAGAACACAATCCCTGCATAATAATGCAACAATTAATCACATCCCTTCTGTCCCGCACAGACATAGGAGAAATCGCTGTGTCTCACACTGCAGCATAATATTACATTAAGCTTTGCAGCAATTCCATTTTCTCATTAACAACAGCAAATGAGAATATTGGGTTGTTGTTTTTTTTTCTTCTACGATATTAAGGCCCAGTTAGAGGTTCAGAAATGAGCAAATATGCACACACGTTTATCAGATAAATAAGCATGCAGATACGTGGAGAAGCAGCTTCCCCTCCATAGCTTGGTAAAATCCATTAATTCCTTTTACATCGTTACTGCCTCTCTCTTTGTCACCAACACCGTATCTATTCAGGGTGAAGCATTCTGTGCAGGCAGATGAAGGATCTATTTCTCCTTGAAGACAAGTCAGTGGTAAAACTCCCATTGACTTCACGTTGCAGCAAGGAGCAGCTCAGGCTTCTGGTTTTTGTAACACAGAAAAAAAACCCAACCCACTGGAACAAAATAAATTTCGGCGATAACCTAATTTAACAGATCGTCCTTATCCAAGGCAGAAAAAAATAATAAATAAATCAGAAAGGTTTTCAAAAGGCGCAGATGGAAGTTGGCTGTAGAAAGGGGAGTAGGAGTCAACAGTCCAGAAAACACAACTGGAAATTCTTGAGGAGCAGCCCTTCACCCTCTGCCCAGGTTGTCCAAGGTCCTCATAATTATGAAGTGCAACCTCTACTCGTACGCTGGTTATTTACACGCCTGCACTCGCTCTCTGCTGCTAATGAGCGGTACTTTCTTAAAAAAGGATGATTTACAGACTGTCTCTGGAATACACCTTCCCACAAAAATCCCGACGCGTCTATCGCGAAAGGCCCCCTTCGCAAACCTATGGAAGGGCAGGAACAACAAGAGCTTGCAGGAAAAGCCTGACCAGCTGAAAGAGAACGTATGTTAGGATTAACAAATACCTGGCTTATGTCAGAACCTGCTCAAGATAAGAGGAAATATTTTTTTTAATGAAATCTAAGTATGGTCCTCACAGATGTGGAAAGAATGCAACAGGAAGGTATTTTCAATTCCCACTTGGCTGCAAGAAAGATGTTCTGCAGCCAGGTCGTGGGCTTTTTTTCTTTTTTCTTTTTTATTATTTTATTAGTTGTTTGGGTGTTTTTTTCAGTTCCCCGTTGCCTGCTCTGCTCTTCCCTTGGGGAATGGGAGGCACAAGTGCCCTCTGCTTGGGGCTGAGGAGCTCACCCAGCCCAGCGCCCGGCGGTGGAAGGGCAAGAGGAAGCCTGTAGCGCCCCGGCTGATCCTCCTGCTGATTTGGAACTTCTGATACCGCCCTCAGCGGCGGCAACAATAGAAATCCCTGCTCCTGGCCTTATTTTTTCCCCAAACTAAACCTCACTTGTCCTTCTCACTATGCTAAAATCAAGGAAAACGGAGATTTGGCGCAGCTTTGTTCCATTTCTGTTACTTACGTGCCTCCCTCTGGGTGGCATTTCCCTTTCCCCTTGCCTTCCCTTGCCTTCCCTTCCCTTTTCTCTTCTCCAGTGCAGAAAGGAGTTATTTACGAGGCAGATAAAGGAGAACTGATCCTATAAGAGAGCTTGTTTGGCCCGAATGCCGTGATTTGATAAGTGCCCTCCGTGAAAGAGAAACGAGGTTGTCTTGAACTGAACTATTTTTGTACATCCCAATTGGACAGTAAAACACTAGTGCTTGCTGGAGATGGGGTTGGGGTTCTCAGACAGCTTTATTTAACTTTGAAAAAAGATTTCCTTTTATTTATTTTTTTCTTCCTTTCTCCCAAACAAGGAAGGAGCCAGTGTTTCATACTAGCTATAGGACACCTCCACCTCTTGATGGTTAAAAAGCCTAACATGAAATATCAGCCTGTACTTAAAATCCCTGCAAATGTTTTGGGTGGGAAAATTCTGTGGAAATTTGGGTTGAGTTGGGTTACATTTTTTCCTTACAATGACTTTAGCACAATCCAAATTTCCAGACCAAACAGCATTTTTTTCCCCCCGAAGATTTTTCATCATACGGTGACAATTTGCAATGTGTTATTTCAATTAATTGTCAACTATTTCCAGATCTCTGACCAGATTACTGTATATAAAACCGTCACTGCTAGTCAATTTACTTTTCTTTCCTCTCATTTATTTTCCAAGACAAGCGTTTTTTGGGTGACCATCTGCTTCTTATTTCAAACCTGTCTATTTTTGTTGATACCTGATGTCTCATGTCTCATGCAAAAGCTCCATTAAAGATTGATAAGCAGC
This sequence comes from Pedionomus torquatus, assembly GCA_013398155.1. Taxonomy (NCBI): domain Eukaryota; kingdom Metazoa; phylum Chordata; class Aves; order Charadriiformes; family Pedionomidae; genus Pedionomus; species Pedionomus torquatus. Next base: position 94,401 of record VZRU01002985.1, read on the forward strand.
TTTTTTGTTCTGACACGGGTCCCCCTGTTCTCAGCAGCAATGCTTTACAATTCCAAGGTGCTTTTCTGGTGCAGAATTTTCTTTTCGGGCACTTCTTTAAATTCTGTTTTAGAGCCACTTTTGGCAACCGTTTCCCAATATGCTTGGCTTTATGCATTTGAGTTACCTTACAAGAAGAAATAGAGACATCCGTGGGCTAAAATATAAGCATTTGTAGAACTGAGGCCTTAGAAATACAAAGCCAGGGCTCCATCTATTCTTCCCTACTGGTTTCCATACAGAGACTGCTCAGTTTTTGGGCCAAAATACTTTTATCTGTCCAATGACCCATGATGCTGTATCGTCATCAGGATCAACCCGGGTCCTTTCCACCTCTGATGCAGCTGCTGTCAGGTAGAAAGCTGCGGGCAGCATGCCCAGATGCCAGCCTCACCAGGTCTTAAAAGTGATGTTTGCTCTCCTAACCATACTGACTTCTTGTCCCCACGGTAAGATAAAGCAGCGTCAGACCCTTCCCAGCAGTGTCCTCTTAAGTGGCTCTAAAGTAGAATGGGAAGATACAACCAACACGGGGGAAAGCATCTACTGCCCCCAGATCTGCTCCCCCAGCCCCGACCAGAGCGATGCAGGGAGCAGTGTCTGCTGTGACAGGGGATACACAAAACTCAGGTGCTGCTTCACACGAGCTTTGCTTCCAGATCCCTTCTCCTGCCCGTACACGATTCCATCTTGCTTTTGTCTCCCCTCGTTTGGGTGACCGAGGTGTGACTGGTGTGTTAAGACCATGCTCATTTCAGGTAGAGGGAGAGACCTGAGCTTCCCCGGAGGGTGATTTGGTCTGTCTAAAACATTCATTGCTTGTTTTATCCACCTGCTTTTTCTGTCTTAACAGACAGACATAAATATCTAATAGGGAGGATGAACCTTAGCCAGGAACTTCCCACACTTTGGGTGGGAAGGTGCTCTCGTCTCCTCTTTAATTGCTCACAAAACCAGTTGACTATACTTTATTTTTCCCATCTATATTAGGCAGAACATCATATGAAGCAAAATCCTTAGCTTTTATATTTTTTCTGTCTCTCTGTTTTCCCTACACTGGTCATATTTTTCTCCTAAAGCCTGTCACCAACGGCTAGTTTCTTTCTTCTTGTAATGGAAATTTGGGAATGACTGGTTAAGAAAAACCCAAATCCTAAACATTAAGCAATAATTCTGATAAATTATCTTACTGAATAATAAGAAATTTTATAGCAGATTTTTCGACAGGACGTATTTCACTTCCAAAACCATCATTTTTTCTCCCTTAGGTTATAAGGTGCTTAAATCATTTTCTGAAGGAAGGAGGAAACAGCTGGGACTGAAGCACGCTTTTTCCGTCTGTCATTTTTCCTTTATTTTCTCTTTCTGTGCATGCAGCACTCTCAGAGTGAAAGCATTAGCAGCCGTGCCAATAGGAGAAGTTAAAGAATGTAAACTTGAACTTGGACGATTTTGGTCAAGGTCCGAGAGTAGCATTTCTTTTTTTCCCATGTTCTCTGGCGGGGCTGGAGGTCGGGGTTGGGCTTTCAAAGCCGGAGCGAGACGAGGGGTGTTGGGGTCCCTCTCCAGCCCTTCAGCCCGACTTTTCACTCAGCCGTGGCGCTAAGCTCTGGGTAATTTTTTCAGCTGCTTTCAATTAATCAAAGGAGCTACAGGGATCAAACTTTTAATCCACCAGAAGGCAGGACGAGCGCTAGGTCTGACGCTGGAGCTGGTTTCAACTCCCATGTCTATTTTATGGCATCGCTCTAGGTTGAGACTATTAAGATTAAAACATTTAAAGGGACACAAGCAAAACATGCTGATGATTCATGCTTGGTTGAGATCATAGAATCATAGGATGGTTAGAGTTGGAAAGGACCTTGAAGATCATCGTGTTCCAACCCCCCTGCCCTGGGCAGGGACACCTCCCACCACACCAGGTTGCTCCAAGCCCCATCCAGCCTGGCCTTAAATACTTCCAGGGATGGGGCATCCACAACCTCCCTGGGCAGCCTGTTCCAGTGCCTCACCACCCTCACAGGAAAGAATTTTTTCCTAATATCCAATCTAAATCTCCCCTCTTCCAGTTTAAAACCCTTCCCCCTTGTCCTATCACCACACTTCCTGACCAAGAGTCCCTCTCCTGCTCTCCTGGAGCTCCCTTCAGATCCTGGAAGGCAACCAAAGTCTTCCCTGCGCATTTAAGTGTGGGTTGTTCCCAGTTGTCCCTTTGAATATGTGACTTTTCCTCCTCATCACCTTCCATCCCCAACCTCTCGTGCTCGGGAACAATCCTCAGCTCCATTTTCAGGAATCACCATTTTGGATCAGACCCACAGTCTATTCCCTGTAAAAAATGCCCAATTCAATGCTCTTCAGAGGAAGCTTCAGGGTGCCCAGGAACAAAGTGGGGAAAACCAGCTTGGAGATAGACCAGCCACATCATCATTAGTTACACCCGCTTAAGTTTTAAAATCCAACAGGTAGTAACTCCAACGAACAGTACACAGGAAAATACTTGCTACCTGAAGTCCAGTCCTCACGCCGCAGCCGGAGAGTACAACACAAACAGGACAATAGGCAGAGACAGCTTTCCATCAGGGTGAAGGACTGAGGAAAGCTTCCAGAGGTTTTAATTTTTCCCTTAATTCCTTCTTTGTCTCTGCTAAGGAGCAGAAGTGATGAACTCTGAGCTTGAACACCAAAAGAAGTCCTGCTCTTCTCTGCTGGGCTGAGAAGGGTTATGAACTACAGAGCAGCAAGGTGAAACATAACACAATAAAAAAAACCCATGATGATTTGGATGAAAAAAGGAGCGCATGATCCCACAGTTATTGTTCACTTCGGTGCCAGCTAAACTCGGGTTGGCGTCTCTCCCAAAACAGCTAGCACGTATGATGATTGTGATTTTAATTTTCTTCTTCCTTTAAAAAACTGCCCCCGTAAAGTCAGCCAGGATTTAAACAAATACATCTATAGCATGATAATACTGCCGTTAAAAAAATAATTAGGAACACGGCCTGAAATAACTATCTAAAGACGCCTGAAAACGTAAATCAGCCCAAGTATGTGAATAACAGCGAGGTGATGATGGAGGCAACGCGAGGCGGTCCTGCTTGAGAGCCGATGGGTTTGTTTTCATAGCAGGAGCATCAGAGGGAGCAGAGCGAAGCCTCTGCGCTCCAGCGTGTTTCTCAGGCCGATCCATCTCTAAGAAAACTGTCAGAAAGGGCAAACAGGCAATATAATTCTTCCCACTAGATATGTTGTTTAGTGGGAGCAGAGCGGTTTTTCACTGACAAAGACAGATCTAACCTCTGAAATCCAGGCCTCTTATCTGTTGTTAGTTTTTTTTTTCCCCCCCTTGAAAAACACTGATTTTCTATTAAACCTTTTTTTTGGCTTGGAAGCTATTGGAATGCTATTATTTCACAGAGACTTACTTCTCTCCCATAGATCCCTACAGACTTTTTATCGATGGAGATAAATATTGTCCTTTTTATCATTTGCTGTCAAACATGCCAAAGAGTTTGACTTGACCATGCCTTTACATAGGGGGTTTTTCAGTTAATTTGGATTTAGTTCTGTTTCAATCTTTATGGAACCATTTAGGTCTTTTCCATAAATGATTTCCAGCGCCACAGGATCTCACTGTGTCCCAATGTGTCTCTTCTGTTGGAAAGCCAAGGAAAACCTACATTAGGAGGAAGCTGAGAAGGGAAAACGCTGCAGTCTGGAGATGATACTAATCAGAATCGGACCTACAGACTCATTCAACCCATTGCACCACTCCACTGTACTGCTCGCTCCTCCAGCCTGAACGCTTCTGCTTGCTGGAGATCCAGATGCAGTATGGAACCAGCCAGAGCCTCTCCCATCCTTCTGCAGGGTGGTCCTGAGCCCCCCCATCAGTGTCCATGCTCAGGCCAGCTCCAAGCCCAGCCTTCTCCATCCATCATTTGTTTCACAGCCCATTTGATTGCAGTCCACAAGTCCCGAGCAGGGATTCCAGCTCTACCTCTGCGTCACTCGGAGGGAGGACGGCCCAAATAAAGGCCCCCAAGGTGTCAGCTCATCATCTTCAGCCACCACTCCCAGCCCCGCAGGGAGCTGGACCCCGGGTTGATCCCTCCAGGCTGCCAGCCCTAACGCCGGTTATTGTGATGCGAGGTTTTCCTCTCATCAGGTTCTCTGATTCAGCACGCAGAAGGTCGTACAGATCTTCCTCTGTGCTGAGTCACAACCTGTTCCTCCTTCTCTCAGCAGGAGCTGTGTCTGAGGCAGGACGTTCCTACACAAAACGCACAGGACTCAGGGAACATGAGTCACTCTTGTCATTCTTTTATACCCTGCGTTAATAGATGTTAATAATAGCTTTTCAAAAATCGATCACAAATACCCATTCGTGGCATGATATCATTTCTTTACCCTCGTGCTAAGCCTAGCAGGTACTACAATAATTGGATGGGAAGTTTAAAATCAGAGAGTTAGTTAGGGTCCACTTCAGACCTGTGAAATCTTCCTTGGGTTCTTACATACCTTCATCGACGTTCTGAAACTTTTTTTTTATAGCATATTTTTTAATAACACGTTAGTAGAGCTATTGACATTGGCTCAGAAAACTAGATCTTCATCAGGAACAGGGAAAGCAGTTACTTTTTCTATCATCAGAAAGGTGTGGAAGTCAGGAGAGATAAGACATGGCATGTTTGGCAATGCACAGCGTTACCACAGATCAATATTTTTCAGACCAAGTGTTTTTCTTAGCTGAAAAATGGTCTGCTCTTGCAAATATAATTTAGCTCATGAAAACAGGCTTCTGGAACTTTTTCATGTTTTGCGCATTAAGTTTTAATGAACTTAAAATGATTGTTTTTAAATAGAAAACCATCTTTTTCAAATGTGTCCCTGCTTGCAAGCTTCGTATGTCAGATCAGAAGCACGAACTAAGCAAAACGTTTTATTTTCAACTGGCAAAACAAATTCTTTTACAAAAATAAGATTTTTCCCTCTTTGATGAACCCTATCTTGCTCATGCACTTACAAAATGCATGGAAATGTGCTGCGAGATAAAAGCCAGGAAAACGAGAATAGAAAATGATTGAATGATGGAGCCAACAACAGCCAGAAACAGTCGTGGATGAGGGTCCTGCTACTGCAAAAGGACACGGATTTGTGTCTACCGGGGGTGAGGATTCTTGGCCTAAAAAACCTTATCCTTAAACCAAGGTTTAAGGTTTGCAAAGTTGTAAAAAACCTGAAAATGCGTCTTCGAATGGAAAGTTTTAGTCAGCTTCAGAAACAGTTTTCATTTATAACGCATGGAAAATTGCTAATCTTACCAAGTTTGTCACCAAACGAGCCCTAAAGTCTGAATGGAAAAAGTTTTGCAGTCATTTCTGTGAAATGTCATGTAATTCAGAAGAAAAAGAAAAGGAGAAAAACAAGAGAGCGTTATTTCTGGTTTTTTTTTCTCGCACGATCTGGTAGTTAGACCTTATGTCCTGTAATCAGGAGCCTGGACTGCACTGACCCCTCTCAGGAAAACCCTCCAGGTACCAGGAAAACGCCGCTGATGAAGGAGCCTGGAGAGGATACCTCGCCTGACCCTGGAGTCAAGTTCCCCACCTTCGGAGATTACAATTTCCCGTACGTAAAATTAGGAATTAGAAGTACTAATTACTATGGTTCCTAACACATCTTGAATGAACGTGGTAAGTACATTTTATACTAATCTGATTAACAGATTTTTTCCTCTTTCTATCTCAAAAAA
>VZRU01002985.1:100273-123003 GCA_013398155.1 Pedionomus torquatus
TAGTTAACAATTCTATGCTGTTAGTTCGGGGCCAAATGCAAATGTAAAACAGATCATTTCCATGTAAGCAATTTCTGAAAAGGGAAAAAAAAATAAAAAAAAATAAAAAAATGCTTACTGCCTACATAACAGCCTTCAATACTAATGCCTCCTGCAGACAGCCAGAGCAAAAAAGAGCGAAGCAAGGATCCCACAGACGTAACTAATGCAGAGGCAGAGTAAATACCAATGCCGAAGGAAATTCATTAACTCATCTTATCTAAAGAGCACATCTAAATGCGTCAGGTGATAAAAAGCCAGATGGGCTCAGGCTGGCTCTCCAAGATGCCCACCTGCCTGAGCCACGGGAAGAATGAAAACGCACAGAGGGTGTTAGGTATCGCCCCGGTCCCTGCTCCGAGCAGCGTTAATGGTCTCACCACTTTGGAAGACAATGGGAGACCTTAGAGCCCCTTCCAGTCCCAAAAAGCCCCTTTTAGGGGGTCTCTCTGGAGCCTTCTCTTCTCCAGGCTGAACCACCCCAACTCTCTCAGCCTGTCCATTGCTGGGTCATAGCGTCACAGAGTGGTTTGGGTTGAAGGGACCTTTAAAGCCACCCCAGTGCCACCCCCTGCCCTGGGCAGGGACACCTCCCACCACACCAGGTTGCTCCAAGCCCCATCCAGCCTGGCCTTGAACCCCTCCAGGGATGGGGCAGCCACAGCTTCTCTGGGCAACCTGGGCCAGGGTCTCACCACCCTCACAGCAAAGAAGTTCTTCCTAATATCTCATCTAAATCTCCCCTATATAAATATATACACACAGCCTCACTGCTGCTGTCGCTGCAAACCACCAGTGATGCATGTTTTAATTCTCAGGCTCATAGGGAGGAGAGCTGTGCCCGGTGTGGAGGGGCAGCCCCAGCTCGGGATGCCCATGGGAGCTCTCTCCTCTCTCCACTGGGGCAGCGGGTACCGCTCCTCACTGGGGGAACATCAGCAAGGGGTGGGGTGGGCAGAGTCACAGCTCTGGCGTGAAGCACAGCACAAGCTGTTGGACCAGAGAAGCAGAAAATGGGAGCTGCAAATGCTCTGATGCTTAGAGGACTCTGGGAGTTACATAAAATACTCAGGGAATTACACTTTCCCTTAGATCTACTTCTCTTTAATCAAAACCATCACCTTGCAGGACTGGCTTGAAGAGAGAACTACAACAAATTGGCATTTTTAAGTTCTTATAATCTTCCTGGATGCTTCCCTCTGGGTTCCACCTTTTGTAAACATCTTGACCAATGCCTTAAGCTTGACAGCTTCTTGGAAATCCTCTTTCTCCCTGTTGGGTACCTACCGTATCCCTAACGAAAAACCCACCCTCACACGTTCCCGAGTTCACAGACAGAACAGCTGTGCGCCTTTATTACACATACGCTGCGTTCTGGGTTTGCTTGTTAGCCAGCAGACAGGAAAGTTTTATTTTTAGGCAGATGTGAAAGCCCTAATTTGTTGCAGAGGGGAATAGAGAGCCTAAGAATAGCACACAATACAGCCAGTGCCAAATTAATTAATGGAGACCAAAACAGGTTACAGTTCAGGAGCCAAAGCTACTATTTTCCACTTCCCCAGCTCTCCCCCTCTCTCCGAAATACCGTAGTGGAGCTGGAGCTGGAAGAAGGAGACCCCACAACACCTACTCGCTCCTGCGGGCCTTTTGCCCCGTGTTTGAGTTCCTCTGCAGTGAGGTTGGTCTTCACCTTCCAACACCCTGATGGAAGAGACCAGCCTGCTTGTCAGCCACCCAGGACTTCTGTGACTGACCAGCATCATTCAAGTCCCTTCTTGATGAACACGGATGAGCCCACACCATGGGAAGGGGCACAGAGGAGGAACCCTCGGAGCTTCTGAGGAGGTTCTGAGGAGCAGCAAAGCTTCTGCCACGAGTGGGTGCATCCACCTCCCAGGTCGCAGCCTCTCATCGGCCAGGGGCAGGTGACCCGGGGCAGGGGGGCTGAGAATAGCGCGTTGCCTCCCCCTGTTCTCGGGTGACCACACGTGTTTGCTGTCAGCTCTTTCCAACTAGGAGCAGGAGCCTATTTTAAGCGTTCCCTTTCCTCACGCATACACTGTTGCCATAGCTGCAAAACTAATGCACATGGAAAGAAAGGTTCTTACTCTATTGACTCAGCAGAGAGGCATCTCACTGAATCTCTCCCTTTCTTAACTCATGTAACTGAAAGATAGCGGGCCAGATCCTTCCCCAGCTGGTGCTAAGAAATGGCATGGCTATCGGCTTAGTGAATCCCTATCGATTTGCAGCAGCTGACATACTAGCCCTTTGTTTTCTGTCGCTGCGCCTTTCAGAACCGGCCATGGTCTATTGTAATTAATTCAGATTCTCCTCTTCTACCTCCCTTCGAAGGATAGAGTCTGACAGAGCAGGGAAAAATACTATTTGCTCTCCTGCTGCCCCCCCCTTCATTTTATCTGAGGATGGAAGGAGTGAATGCCCATCAGGTATATGGTATAACTCAGCCTTTAACTTGCATTAGATTTCCAGGGTCACAGAGAGCAGGTTTGGGAATATTTAAGGTGAGCTCCAATGCCCTGGCAGTAGTACAGGCACCAGCAGTGGCTTGCACTGATTTCGCTCACGTTTGCAAGCTCTCAGCCAACTCCAATTCAAAGATAATTGCTAATATTCCAGAGCTGCTGCTTGCCAGGATACTTTAAGAAGAAACCACCGATGCACTTGAAAGGAGCCCACTGCAGGTTTGGCTGGTGGTTTGAAAGGATACTTGATTTAAGTGTTTAGATTTTCCTGCCCGTTCCTAATCTTAAACAGAAAAGAAAAACCAGCACAACATCAACAAAAGGCAGTTGGGTCTTCACTCGCTCTGAACTTCAGCACCTCCTTTGCCTCCCCAGCTTATGGAAGCTTTAGAACAAGGAAGACACAAATGGGTCTGATCCAAAGAACAGGCAGATGCTCAGTATTTATATGCGGGAACAGTGTTTTTTATGCGAGTATTCCAGCTCCTTGCCTGAAGGTAGTGCCATGACTTCTAAGGTTCCTTGGGGAAGGGGCTGGGTTTTGGGTACCAGACCCTAATTAAGAGGACAGCAGGGTGCCTTAGCAGGGTGAGGGAAGGCAGAGATGCATCCTCAGGGCATCCAGGAGTTGGTGAGTTACCTCGGGGCAAAGGCTAAGTCGCTCATTTGGCTTCAGAAAGCAGGTGGCACAAGTAGGGACGAGTGGGATTGAAATGGGTGATGGCAGTGGCACTGGGAGGAGTGGAAGCTGTAGTTCTGTGGAATGGCTGGGTTTCAGAAATAGCCAGACAGAAGGAGAGAGAAGGACAAATATCAAGGGCTATGTGGGATATGATTTCTGAACACGATGCTAAGGTCGAGAAGATGAAAGACAAGAAGGGGGTTGAGCAAACAACAAACCTTGGAAGAGGGGGAAGGAAGTTCTCCTGCATTGTCATTTTCCTCTCTGACTTGCAAATCTTACACCCTTTTCTTAATAAACTAATAGATGAGTTAATTATCTGCAAACCTGGGACTGACTGACAATCCCTGGCTGGTAGAAGAGAGGTGGGAGACACGGATTTTCTTCAAACACAAGTCAAACAAGATTACAAAATAAGCCCTAGAAGCATCTTGTATTTTGCATCAATAACCTGGGCCAGGCGACACTTTGCTCACTGCTTGCCAGCATCTTCACTCAGGCAGGTTGTCTCTGTTAATCAGCAGAATACGGTAACGTGGTGGCACAGAAAAAATAAAGATTAATTCTGGCAAAACACGATCCCACATATTCAAAGTCATTTGTGAGGAACGTACAACACATTCTGCTGCCGGAATTCGTTGTAGAGATACAAACTATTTCAGAATGTTAGTCTGAGTTTGGGGATTTTTTATTTTATTTTTTCCCACATTTTCCTTCCTCTTTGCATGTCTGTTCTTTGCAGTTCGGCAGAGTCTATAAAAGAGATATACTTTGGGTACAAAGGGCTCATGGAGACCCAAAAGAGCACCCACGCTTTAATGTGAATCTAAGAGAGTCGGGCTCCTATATCTCATCAGCTGCTCTTCAAAAAGATGAATGATCTGCTTACCTGAATCCTGAATTAATTTATATACGTGCTCCTATTTCATTCAGGTCCCTGGGACTTTGCCATGTTTAGGGCTCTGGTTTTAGACAGCAACACCCGCTCTTGTTTATGCCAAGAAGAGCACCTAAGATTTTAGCACCATTAAAACCCAGCACCAGTGCTGAGTTTAGAGCTGTCAAGTGTCAAGATATAAATATTACCTCCTAGCTATTACTGTGTATAAAGCCATCCAGCTCTTTAAAAAGTCAAGCTATACCATACACTCATGTGGCTTCCTACAACAGTTAATTCCAAAGGCTGCTTAAACATGTATGATATTTTTCCTTTGACATGCTTTAAATGTATTTGTCATTAATCTTGACCCTTTGACTGTTCCCTGAGGGACAATGAAGTGATCAGACAGCTGTGCCCCTCATAACTTTTAATACTTTAATTAAATCCCCTTTGGACCTTTTTCCCTCCTCTATTCTTTCTTTAGTCAGCCACCAAGAAAAACGACCACAATTTTAACATCTAAACACTGGAAACTATGAACATATAACAATGCAGAAATAATTTCTTATTTTTCAATTTACTTAATTATTTTTAAATTTAATTTCTGGAATGAATGAATGAGAGTTCTATTTTCTTCTGAAAACTCTTTTTGAAGTCGCAGTGGTTTGGCCTCATGTGTATAACCATAAACAGAACTGTACAGCTTTGGACAGATACTTTTAAGAGGGAGCTTGAATTTTGCTCTTCCATAGTTTAACAAGACAATAGTCTTTATAAAACTTTTACCCACAGAAATAGTTGATCTGTCCTGAGGATGATCAGTCTCGTTTAAAGGTAACAGGCTTGGCTCACAGATAAAACAATCCCTATCGTTTTACTCTCCTATTCTCAGGTTTTGCAGCCAAGTTTTGGTATTTGCTATTTACTGGCATGTATAGGAATTGCCGAAAATGTCAGTAAATTGGCAAATTGTAAATATCACTGACATTAAAAAACAAGAAATTATTTCCACTGCCTCAAACTTTCCATTAATAGGCTGTCAAAAGTGAGTGTCACTGTTGATTCTGCAACTTTTCTTGGAGGGCTCAAAGAAATCAACCAGGAATAAAAACATTGCTAAATTACTTCGCAGTATTCTTTTGCACAGTGCAAGTGGGGGCACATTCCTAGAGATCAGTTCAAGTTTTTTTACACCATTTTTCACCTCCTCTCCTCTGGGGATTATGACAAGGCTCCTAATTTCAGTTAAATAATAGTTCTGTCTTATTTGTAAGGGCTCAGGTAAATCACAGCTTGGCAGAAGGTGATTTCAGCCATTTCTGTTAAAAACTAGCCCAAAGATAAGCTTTTAGTTAGTTTGCTCATTTTGCTGCAAGCTGGCAAACTGTTTAGGTGGAAAACCTTGCGGGAACTGGGACCAGTTTATCATTTTGCATTGCAGCGTCTACCTGCAGTTTCACAGCCTGGTGTAGAGAGGTACCAGCTTTTACTCTTTTTATTTTTTTAAGTCTACCAAAAATTAGAAATCAAGGAGAAGCTCAACCATACTCTCAAAGGGAGCCAGCTTGAACAAAACCCCCATGAAAGACTAACTGAATTTATGGGTCACCTTCCACCCACCTGATGCAGAACCAAGACTATTTCCCAGTGTCCAGAAGAAGCAGAGGAGCCTCTAAAGACACCCGCTACGATACTGTTGCTGCCTTGGTCCTTAGACTGGGCCTCCTCCAGTCTTCCCTTTCTGCAAACCCGCTTTGTTAGAGGGACATGGGCCCCCCTCCTGCTCCATGCAGAGCCCCCAGGGGGTTTCTTTGTCATTGCCCGGGAACTACACGACCACAAGACACCTCATTTCTCTGCCACTCTTACACGAGGCCCCCTACCACAAGAAAGACATTGAGGTGCTGGAGCGGGTCCAGAGAAGGGCAACGAAGCTGGTGAGGGGGCTGGAACACAAATCTTACGAGCAGAGGCTGGGGGAGCTGGGGGTGTTCAGCCTGAGGAAGAGGAGGCTGAGGGGAGACCTTCGCTCTCTCCAACTCCCTGAAAGGAGGCTGCAGAGAGGCGGGGGTTGGTCTCTTCTCCCAAGTCACAGATGACAGGACAAGGGGTGATGGCTTCAAGTTGCACCAGGGCAAGTTCAGGTNGAAGTGAACCTCTGCGAACGTCTCCCCATCCAGGAGCAGCACCCAAGAGATGCTCACACAGCCCAGCTCTTTACATCAGGCTGGGAGCGAGGGAGACCTCCCAATACCCAACTGCTATTGCCCAGGCATCCCTAAGCCTTCAGCGCAGGCAGGAAACAGGGGTATTTTTAGAGCTAGACATCCCAAGCCCAGTTGAGCCCCGCAGATATATTATCTGGCAGTGCCATCGCTTCTGCACACCAGAAAGCCAGCCGCAGCCTTTTACTCATTCAACATACATTCAATTAAACCCGCCAGTAAAGGTGCCTCTGGGGATAATTGCGGAGAGGAGGCAGGACAATTAATAAACTGTTACCATAAGCTGAATTCCTTCTACCTTTGGCGTGTGAGGGGGGCATGCCCTGCCACAGGGAAGATCCACCACCTCCCACAGCAGCAGGAGGAGGACCTCAACGAAGCAGCAGTGGATGGAGCAGATTTAGACTTGACATGGCAGGGAGGAAAAGGGCGTCCCAGATAAAAGCGGCTTATAAAATAACTTGGAATGTCAGCACATGATTATGTTGTTTTCCCCTCAATCACTAGTTAGACTGCTGTGTTGCAAAACACCCTGAAGCTTGAGAAACTGCTAATGGGCAACAGCTTTTGGAATGCCATAAATGCTCAGTTTTACTGGACTGGGAAGACAAGTTATTGTACAGTCAGAATTCAGAGGGGGAAATATTTGGACACTTACAGCTTGTAATAAAACCAGAGAAAGTGGATTAGGAGGTTTTGTAACTCATTAAAAAGGAAAGGAGCTGCAAAAGAAAGATTTGTGGGAAATCTGCACCCACAACACTGACAGCACCATGGACCAGGCTCTTCCATGCCATTTCTCAAAGTTATCCACACCTGGACAAAACTAACACCACTAACTCCCTGTGCCCCATCAAGAAGAGTCTCACAGAGCCTTCTGCAGGTGAGAGAATCTGACAGGTGACAGAACCGAACCTGGAAGGCACAGACTGCGAGTGCTGGAGGTACCAGGCTTTGCTTTGTGGTCTGAAGGTGTGAGAAGCCTCCTCATCTTTCAAGCCAGCAGAAGCTTCAGAACGTGCAGGAGGCAGCCGCTGTGTGCACAACCCTGAGCCCAAACCCAGATGACTAGAAGGCCTACGTGGCTTTTGGCTGAATCAAGAAGTAGGATGAGCTTGTCTCTGCCTTCCATAAATCACGTTGACTTGCCCCAAGACTACACATAATGGAATGAAAGAGCCTTTTACTTTAATAAAGCAGAGGGCGATTCCAAAGGTAAATTAGGAAGAGGTACATTATAAAGAATAAAAATTCCTTTCAAAAGTATTGGAAGACACTGAAAGGCTATAAAATACCTCATTGGCAGCCTCTATGCCTAGCATCAGCTTTCTGCTCTTTGTTCTCAGAGAGCTGGTTCACGCTCCTCAAGAGATAGACGTGCAGTCACGATGGCTTTTGCTTACTAAGATACATCAAAGATGACCTGTTAGATAAACAGATTTGTTTAATGATTACATTTCCCCGTGCCAAATGAAAACACATAGAAGTGCAAGATTCAACAGCTCCGTATATATATATATTTTTTTTTTTTCTTGAGCTGCACAATGGAAATTGTTTGTACTCCTCGCCAAAACAGTAAGGGCTCCACAGCTCTGGATTTGGCAGGGACAGAGCCTCGTCCAACACACTCTCCAGTGATTGTTGGAAGAGACATGCCAACAATTTGTTTTTATGCTTACAAGATGTGTCGTGTAGAGTACAGAGCGATCCTAAACAATTTCAACTAACCAGCTGATGGCTCTTCATGAACAGTGGAAATTCTAAAAAGCCACCAGAGCCGGGTCTTCCCTGGAGAAGCAGAGCTAAGGAGCGGGTCGGGGACGGGATGGAGCAGCTCTACGGAGGACGAGCCACCACCAGTCGAGGTCGATGGAAGGATTATCATAGACTTCAGTGAATGCTGGGTCAGGGCTCAGACAGGGCTTGATTACAACCTCTTAATTAGGTCTTGCCCACGACATCTGCAAACTTTGCATTAAGCCCCATTATTGCATACCAGCATCATTGGGTAAAGACACTTGTCACGGTTCTGGCAGTAAGCAGATCTGGAAAACTTTAGGAGAGATTAATTTGAAACATCAATGTCCATTCTTTCCAATAACACAAGCCATTAAATAATCAAGCTAGAGTAACAATTTTCTTTATTGTGTCTGTAAGAAACATCAGGTTTTTTGTTTTCTGATGTTTGACTTTTTCACTCTGACAGTTTACATATTTGCTTCGTTATTTGTCTTTGCAGTTCTCAGAGATGTAGGTATTAATTTTAATTGTTTTATTTTTTATACACTTTTTTATACAAACATCACTTGTTATAGCCTACTTAACACAACTTTTGATGACTGTAATGCTTGTTTTTGTATGCATGAAACTAATCAAAATTATAATAGAACAAACATTTGTCAGATGTTGAACACTCAGTCTTATTAAAGGCGTTCGTCAAAGTGGCAAGTACATTTCTGCAACACGAATGCCACCTGATAATTACAGCATAAAAAGCTCCCTCTCCCTATGGAAAACCGAACACCTTTTTTATACGCTGTAAGTGCACAGTTGCAGGCTAAATATTGTGATTGGTTTTATTTTACCATCCGACAGCTTAGCTCCATAACTTACTGAGCCTTGTAAAGCACTGTATTAGTAACTGTTGATGTGCTTAAGTCTAAAATAGTTTATAGGTGGTTGTTTTTTTTTTTTTCCTGACAATGCTGACTAAAGTTACCCTTTGGTATACTGGAAATTCTTAAATAGCACCAACAACGGCGCACTAATAATAACCCCAGTGACTGTAGGAGACTCCAGCAATGACCCTTGTCCAGCCTGTTGCTGGGAAGGAATCTCACTGGAGAGGCAGTAGGCTGCCTGCTTGGCATTTTCAGATTTAGTTGCTCATCTTTGTAATTTTTGGTAATTTTTTGTTTGTTTGTTTCCACAACTATTTGGGACTGATTTCACAGACAACGCCTAAACTTTAGACCACACAAACCTCAGACGAGAGGACGCAAACATGAGTTGTCAGCAGAGGAAAGGCAACGTCCAGAACAGCTTTGGATGTCCTTCACAGGGATGGAAGCCTTCTGCAGTTCCAAATTTCTCACTTTGGTTATGCTCAGCAAGGAGCAGCACTTCCTCATCACACAAAGCCAATAACTCCACAAACTGACAATGTCGTTGCTGCTGCCTGTATCTCTGTGCAACCAGGGATGCCAACCTGCTGGGGATCCGTGGACAGAGCATCTCACCACGCTCCCTCTCGGAAGGGCACAAAGCCTGAATATTTCCCCATAACAGAACTGATTGTCAAGTGATGCAATTTTCCTATTTTTATACCAGGAACAAATCACTTTTGCCTCATACTGCACACTTTCAGCAGGCAAAGAGCAAACACCAAATTCCTCACATTAATTAAGGCCCCGGGCAAAACTGATTAAGTTTTACATATTTTTTTGACAGAGCAGTGTGACTGTGGCAGCGTAAGCAGAGGGTTCTGATACAGGTATACAAACTACTTGGGTTTTTTATGACCTAGTGTAAGCCCAATAATGGAGGAACAGATGAGATCCTGATTCAGGAGGATCCTGATGTCTGCAGGCAATGGAAAAGTAATCCCTGCACTTTAGACAAAGCTATAAATTGTTCCTAAAAAGTATTATTTTCTCTGAGCTAGAAACGTCTGAAATAATAGGGAATAATTTTGTCATTTTTACATTTACCTTTTGAAACACACTGTAACATCTACAGAGCAGAATCAACCACTCTAATCGCCATTTTTATTTTAGCCAGAATTTCACATTTCAGAAGCGTTTTACCAAGCAGTTGAGGTCTTACGAGACCATTACCACCCTTTCAGAAGCTGCGATGAACGCAGATGTAGCCCTATTTTATTTCTACTTGTGCTACATGACCCAGGGACCTTCTCCTTCACCTTATTCCAGTGTCTGGAGCTCCCGCAGCTACATCTGCCCTGAAGGATGGGACACTTCTGCTTCACCAGCTGCACGGAGGCAGTGGTTACACTGAAGCCCACAGCATCGTTCCTCCTCCGGGTTACGGTTCCCCTGTCCCTACAGCTGAGAATGACAGAGAAATCCAGAGAGACAAGCGGACCAAACGGTGAATTTGGAACGACCCCACGCTGTCACCCGACCTTTCAATTAGCTAACAGCAAAGGGATCCCTGTTCTTCTGTCCACAACCAAAAATAAGGTGTTATACGGGTTACAGTAACAGTGGGGTGGAAAGTACGACCTGCCTAACCTTTCCCCGTGTGTATATTTATTTTACAGCCTTGTTTTTCCACAGTTGCCATTGGGTGTAGCACCACAGCTGTCCTTGCTGGCAGTGTATTTTTATTCACTTATCTCCAACCTAGCAGTTATTTTTTTCCCATCAGTGCTCAGTTTCCAATTCCCTTACCCTGACCCCCAGCAAAGAAGAGAGCCTCCTCTTTTCACCTCTGAACTTGGTCCTTTCAGCAGCTTCTTTGGCTTGATCAATGGTTTGGGACAATCCATTTAACCTCTCCCAATGGATTTCTTATTCTCTAAAGCAGGTCATGATCTCTCTGCTGCTGTAAGACTTCATCGTCGACCTGCCAAAGCACCGCAGTGCACAAAAGATCACTGCTTTGGGCCCTTTTCCCTGTGATCTAGAAAAATGCCACGCTTTCCCAGTTAGAGGTAGAAGCTTCAGTTTTACTCGGTTTGAAGACAAACAATCTCTTCCTTTCCACCTGTTGCTGTGTCACTAATTTGGATTCATTTCCACAAAGGTGATACCCTTCCTAAAGGAATATTCAACTACTTGAGAGGTTTTGAAGGAGTCAAAAAAACTCAGGTTCCCCTTTCTACCAGGGACTGATGGCCACTCAGCCAAAAGGCCCTGAACCAGCAAATTTGACTTAATGGGGAAAAAAACAAAAACAAAAACCATTTTATTTATCTTGGAGAAGGAAACAAAAGTCAGAGGGAGGAGTTCAGAGGTGGCAACCACAAACCCATTTTGTAAATCTGGCCAGACTTCAAGCTGGTGCATTCTGTAGATGGTTTTATTAAGAGAGCACAAGATTAGTTTTACAACCACCCTTTGCAAGCACGCTTTCATCTTCTTCTACACATGATGCACGAAACAGATTTAGGTACCTAATAGTAGGCACACACATAGAAAGGAAGAAGAAGAGGAGGAAGAGTCCCAGAAGCAGATCCAGAGCATCCTAACAAAGGGATGGGTACACGTATGCCTGGAAAGCACCTGTTAGTGAAGATTAGCAAATTAATCTTGGAGGACTGGGGTAGATGGATAGTTCCCCTACCAATGGCACAGGCAATACGGGAAAGAGAAAACGGCATCCATAAAAATAATTTGTAAAATATAAGGTGCTGGACCTCTAGGGTGGAAAGCTTATTTTTAAGCCGTTATTTTTATGCCTTATATGTTTCCACTTAACATATCAGGCCTAATCAGCTTAGTGAAAGGCTGAAGCCCACTCGTACACACCCCTCTCTCCATCCACAGCCA
The DNA here is from genome assembly GCA_013398155.1 of Pedionomus torquatus. Taxonomy (NCBI): domain Eukaryota; kingdom Metazoa; phylum Chordata; class Aves; order Charadriiformes; family Pedionomidae; genus Pedionomus; species Pedionomus torquatus. Next base: position 112,099 of record VZRU01002985.1, read on the forward strand.
GCTCGTCAGCGTTATCTTTCTGGGCAAGCAACTGCTCGACTCCTTCGGGCAGACAAGAGCCCCATGCGCTCAGATGGAGCTCCACACGCTTCTCTTTGCTTCTCTGCCTTCTTTCCACAACAGCAACGTGCTCTCACAATTACACTGCTACTTCTCAGCATGCACATTCAGAAAAATAGGGGAAAATATTAAAAACGCAAGCAGCACAGCTTGCCCTTGCTACAGTGGGGGAAGTCATGCTAAGACTATTTGTTTTCCAGCTGGATATTCCTTCCCAAGCACGGTTATGAGTCAGAGACATCAACTTCAATACAACTTATGTATTTATCTAATAGCTGCACAGAGACAGATCATAAAATACCTGCCTATGAGCTTGGAGCAGCTCCAATTTTTATTAATTTAGACATAACTCAGATCCTGAAATTTTCCTGTTCGACTCATGGTTGGGTAAGAAGAGAAAATTCAGAAGTAAAGACATCTTCCCCAGGAATTTTTCCATCAGCAGAGAAGACCTGCTGCTGCAAATAACTGCCTGCCATTTATTGGGAGAGGATATTACCGAAAATGCATTTCCCAACTGTTGCTGCTCGTTGCCCTGGCTCCAGTCTGTCCTCAATGTCTTCAGCCACTCACTCGGCACACGGGGGTCAGCACAAGTTACCTCTCCATGTCTGAATGAGCCTGGTTTGTCTTTCAGACTCTGCGGGGAACCCGGCAGGGGAACTTTCCATTTGCCCCACGGAACAGCTGAATTCTGCTCTGAGAACCAGAGCAACACACGACAGTCAAAGCCTGCATCCATCTCACTATAGACCCTTCCTAAGCTTCTCCAGCTGGGATTGCTTAGGTTTATTGGAGGCTGATAAGTTATGCTGCTTCTGGGAACCCAAAACTGCTGTAGCATGAGCATTAATCAGCTGGCTTAAAGTGGAAAATTCACATAGGTCAAGACACAAGTCTTAAAAACAGTAAAAAAATCAAATATTTAGAAGTGCGACAATCTGGGGCTCGTTGTGTTAAGTGCCATCTCCAGAAATAGGAGAGAGGTGTCATCCAGTGGCTGTGCTACGTAGGAAAAGGAAGAAAATGCTCCAGACCAGAAATGGCAGGGACAGGAGCTGATGTCAGTAAGGACCAAAGTATTTTAACACTTCGTACAAAGAGGGCATTGGCCAGCGCCACTCAACTTTCCACTCAAAACCCTTCCTACGCTGCAGTATGGGCTCCTAACAATCCAGCCTACTTACAAATCCCTTTCTGCTTCTCCTTGCCCTTTTTCAAAGGGTTGCAGCAGGGCTGGCTCAGGGCTATCAGGCAGCTGCAAGGCTGAATTTTGTCACTCCAGGAAGAAGAGGCCACTGCTGGGCTGCTGCCTGGAGGGAGGCAAGGGATGGGTGAAGAACTGGGGTGGACTCCAGATCTGGTGTTCTCCTGTTGCTGCTGCTGAGCAAGAGCAGAAGCCGTGACCCTCCGCTATCAGCTTGGATCACCGAAGCACTGGTGAAGAGTTTCCTACCTCACCATCGATGTGGTCTTTACACAGTTCTGAGTCGTGGTGGATGAGCAGCTCCCAGTGGGCTGCTGAGTCAACGAAAGCCAACAGGACACTGGGTTGCATCAACAAGGGCATCACCAGCAGAGAGAGAGAAGTAATTATCCTACTCAGTGCTTATCAGATCAGGCCACACCTGGAATACTGTGTTCAGTTTTGGTCTCCACTGTACAAAAGTTGTGGACAGGAAGGAGAGGGTCCAGTGAAGGGCCACCAAGATGATCCAACGACTGAGAAGCTGCCATAGAGGGAAAGGCTGAGAGAACTGGGTTGGTTCAGTTTTGAGAAAAGGCAGCTTAGGGGAGACCTTATCACCACATTCCAGAATTTGAATAGTGGCAACAAAGATGGAGAGACTCCCCTTTTACAGGGAATCACATGGAAAAGATGAAGGATCACGGGTACGAGTTACTCCTGGGGAGATTCTGACTGGACACTGAGGGGAATTTTTCAGAGTGAGAACAATCAGCCACTGGAATGATCTACTCAGGGAAGCGATGGACTCCCTGACATTGGATGCTTTGAGGATTCAGCTAGACAACACTGGGCCATCTTGTCTAGACTGTGCTTCTGCCAAGAAAGGTTGGAACAGATGATCCTTGAGATCCCTTCCAGCCTGGTGTCCTGTGATTCCTGAAGTGATGAACAAAGCCTCAGGCACATCGACCTCTCTTTTCCCTTTGCCATCTGCGAGGCTGGGAGAAGCAAGTTGAGACCAAACTTCTCTCCAGCTTACTTTTCTGTGCTTGGCCGCTGTCCTTAGCTTCTTGAATTTCCATCAACTGTTCCAGAATTTATTTCCAAAAATACAAAAGTGAGCTCTGAGGGGTAGCCAACCACCAGTATCTCTGAGCAGCTAGCGTGCCCGCTTCCTCACCCAGCTCCTCTCTGCTGGAAAACAAGAAACCACGCTGCAACTGATCGCAACAGTGGGTGAAACCTGCTCCTGGGGGGAAAGCTGAATTAGGGCTTCTCATTCCTTCTAATCCCCCTGAGCTGTAACACTCCTCATGGAGGCTCTAGCAAGGTCGAAAGACTTGAATGCGATACTAAGCTGGTGAGCCAGGTGGCTGGCAATATTCCTTTCATCCAACCCTATTTTTGCTTACCTGCCATTTTAAGGCCATTGGTAAATATAGATCAGAGGGTTCATAAGCAATAGGATATGGAACACCTTGCAGGAAAGATTTGAGCAACTAAAACGTTCTCCCTTTCCCCAGAACCTTTCCATTCTCTAGTAAGACGTCTCTTTTATATGTGGAAAAAGCTGAAGCCCAGAAACCAATTCTTACCACACACAACACATTTTATACTCCACAGACGGAGATCACATTTGACAGAGTCCTGGATACGAATCTGAAACCCACACCAGAGCCAGCACCAACAGCTCCTCCCCTCAGTGAGCAACGGTCCTGCAGGAGATGCTCCATGAGTACCAGGAGTTTCTCTGCTCTGTGCTCAACAGGAGTCTCTTGGTGGATCATTTGCTCGGCCCACACTTCCAACAGTAAATGTACAGAGGGATAGTTCCTCTGGGGAAGCAGCATCCATTCCAAATTCACTCTGCAGCTTGTCTTACAACAGCTTACTTGCACGGCTACATCCAAAAAAGCTTCAAGAGGAGATTGTTTTCCTTAGAGTTGAGCACATTTAAGGTGAGGAAAGCTGCAGAAGTGCACGAGATGGATTTCAAGACAGATTTGAGCTGAGAGTTCATCCTCCCATTGAAACTTACTGCAGAAGAAAAATATTATAATTGCGCAGAAAAATGCTGCGCACACAGGGGCTATTTGTGAGCAAGTGAAAAATTATTTTTATAATATTTTACTCCAAATTATCAGTTACTGACAGATTTGGTGAAACTAGTTATTTTGTTTATTTGTTTTTCTATTTTTGACTCTGATGTCTTAGCGGATTCCTTTAGAGAAAAAAATTAAAAGTCAAACCAAGATCTGAAGAATTATCTTTCCAATAAAGTTTTGTGCAAGACATTTACTTTTTTGGGTCCCAAAATTCCAGTAAAAGAGGTCAGAGACAAGGGCATACATAGAAAAATAGTCCTTGGTTAGCTGTAATCTTTGGTATTTCAGTGTTATTTTCTAGAGCGCTCATCCATCTCCCTGGCATGAGTGGGGCTGAGCTAGCCCCCAAGCACTTCTGAAAATCCCACCTGTAATGATTAATTATTCACAGCACTGCATACAAACCCCCATGGCTCTGACAACTCATTGTAATAAATTAGGCACTGATTGGATTTTGCCTTGTATTTATGCAGCAGAATGTTATTTAAGACACGAATACCTGAGCAGGATAGTATTCCTTCACAGAAGCTGAAGAATGGGGTATCTGGTACCCTCTCAGGCACCTCCACAGCAGGCCAGGTCCTTCTCATGAATCTCTAACAAAGCAGCTTGAGGGTTACAGAGATATTTTTTTGGCCCTGCTCATCTTAATTCTTGTACTTTTCATGGTGAAATGCCAAGGTGTTAGGGCAGGCTACTCTGCATGCAGATGGGAGAGGGGTTTGTATTCCCAAACAACACCCTGATCAGTGCAACAAGAGGACAGGTTCTTAATTAGGAAAAAAAATAATAATTCTATGTGCTATAACTTTCTTAAATAACAGGCTGAGAAAACAAGAGACCTGCTACTAATACAAAATCAAAGCATTTCTGTTGAGCAGACCCTCAAGATGCTGGTCAGTCTATGGGCTCTGGATGAGTGCATCACTCAAAAACCAGGGATGATCAAGTACGCTTAGGCAAGGCAAGAGCGCTGTGGCTGCCTCCATAACCCTGGCAGCAAAGAAATGGCCAAGAATCAGGTTGGAATATTAATTTTTTTTTTCTTTTTTTTTAAGAAAACATAAATAGAGCTGATTCAGTTAACTGATGCATTCACCAGATGTAATCCCTAACCAATGGATTATACACAGCGTTCAATGCATAATTCTGATCTGCTCTGTATTTATAAGAGAATGAAAAGGATCAGGTCTATTTTTAACTTCCTGGAAAGTTTAAAAATAAAGAACAGCTTTCAATAATGCATTAAACAGCAGGTTTCAGCCTTCCCAAAATGAGCCTGTATGTATAGAAAGGGTGAAGTCCTGCAGCTCTGTGACCCACTCCACAAGTAGGTGAATTAAGAACAGCGTGTAAGGAACAAATGAAGAGTGAGGAATATATGCTGGTAAATACTCTATGTGCATGATTAGAATTAGGGAACGGCAGGGACTCTTAAAGTCTCTTAAATGGCCTGGAGCTTAATTCCCACTCAGCTCAGGAAGCGTTAGGCAAAAGGAAAAAAAGCAGACGTGCGTTTTGCTGGATACAGATGTTGAACATCCCCTTAGTCCCACTCTGCACCTTTAAGAATCTGAAGTCTCACTTTAAGAAGTTTTCCATCTTCCCTCCTTAACCCCCGCTCCCAAGGCGCATTTTTCCAGCACATTTGTACCCTGTGCCTTTTGCTATTTAAATTTCAATTTAAGTCTTCCATCAAGTCCAGGCTGCGGGTTTACATTAGTACATTCCGCAGCAAACCCTGGGTGCTGGGGAGAAGGTGAGCAGGGGTCACAGCACCAGCATTTTCGGAAGCCTCCCACCAGGGGCTGTAACAGGGCCATCCCCATCCATCCCCCCCCCATAGCCTCTGTAACCCCGCTCCATCACACCATCACCCCGAGCAGCCAAGGCACAGGCACCTCCATACTTCAGGGGGACACTGTTCTCCAGGAGGAAGATGTGGGGAACAGCCGTGGTGCGGGAGAGCTGTTAACATCACAAGCCACCCTCGGTGGATCAGCCAGGGGCAGTATTAAAAGCCATCACTTGTAGCTTCATTTCAGACCAGGTGTTCTTTCTTTCCTTAGAGAAACACTGATAACAGGTACAAGGGGCTTGGAAAAAAAAATAAAAATATAAATTCGTCTCTTAATTTCAGCCCACGTAAAACCTTACATTACCTGTAGCCCATAAAATTAGATTCAGCCTTGCCTCTAAAAATCAGATCCTGTTAAGCACTTTCCTCCCTTTCCTTATGTTTTTCTCTCCACACTTAGAAATCATTTTCCATTAGGCCAAGAAAAGGACATACTAATAGCAAAGCAACTAATTTCACATAAACAGCGCAGAAGAAGGACAGTGAGAAACGATGCTGAGAGCTCAGCCACGCAGGGGCTGGCAGAGGAGCCAGAGAGAAGAGAATGCCTGGTAAGCACTGTTTGCGCTTGGTTTGAAAGATGGGCTTCCTCTAAAACAAATTAAGGTGGATTTGTGTCCAGAAACTCTGGAAAAACTCTTTTGTAAAAGTAATTCTTTTAAATTAAGTATCAGGTGACATAGTGAATTTTTATTTTTTTTTTCCCCAAAGTGTTATCTCTGCATATAAAGTGACACTCACATACAGAACACGACCCACCCAAGTTTACAAAGAATACTGGGTTTCATGACTTGAGCAGCCAGCAGTTCGGAACCAAACCCAACTGATGCAGCGGCACCGCATGACCACCACCAGCACCGGGGGAGAGAAACCCATTCCCATCGCACAGGCAGAAAAAAAAGCAGATTATTATAACAGGACAGCTCTGCTGACTCTCAGCCATGAGTTGCATTAAGATTAATATTCTAATTATCCCGCAACGTTGTGGTGGACTTGCTTGTGTGCTAATTGCCACAGGCACGGGGATGCGTCTTCTCTCTTCCCCATCTCCCAAGAAGCTGGTCCCTGCTCCTGGCCACCCTCCCTGCAGCACCAAGCCAGCTGGGCTCTGCCTTCCCTTGGCTCTAACAACCTCACACTGCTGGAAGAGGGGCCAAATTTGGCTTATTACACATTACAGCTGGAATAAAAAAGGACAATATCCATTAAGATGAGTGGCAATTCAGTTTTAAACCCCTCAGAGGTCCTTCATCTCGTTCTTCCCTATACCCAAGGATGGGAAATACTGTCTTATATAAATACTACAGCAAATTTAGCTGGGGAAAGCTAGTAACAGTCCGGCTTTTATTGGCACTCTTCTATCTGTCCTGGCTTCCATTTCCCCATATATTTTAAGCCCCAGCTTCTGTGCATATTGGTACCTTATGCTTCGGCGGTTGCGCACTGTAAATATAGAAGACTTAACCTAGGGCTCAATCCACATCTTCCCCCCTCCCTAGTATTTTTTAAGGAGAAAAGGTCAGAGTATTCCAGTCAACTGACGCACTCTGTCTAATTTATACAGCAAGAAGCTTAAAATTGTGCGTCATTTGACCATTTTCCATTTGTTCATGCTGAGATTAAGAGATGGGCTTATTGTTGAGCTTATAGTTGAAATTACAACTAAGAGGGGGAAAAAAGGGTTATAGGAGATCAGTAGCTGCAGCTGGGCTTTGATTTATTGCTGCCCAGTCATGGCAATGTAAATTAGAAAACTTGGAAAAAAAGCAGCTCATTGGGATTGAGAGAAGCTGAGTAATTAACCATTTCTAAGGTAAAGGTTTCCAAATGAAAGAGGGGAGCCAGGACTTGCTGCGAGCAGTAACAGCTTGTTTAATTGCCAAAAAGCATCTGCGACAGCGGCGGGGTATGCAGCTGCGACTGCAAGGCAGAGAAACCCAGCGTCAACACCAGAGATCATTTGCAAAGCTGAGGAGTCAGCATTTTTTTGCACTACTCCATCGCGGCGCGGCACCTCTCGGGTCAGACAGATGGCAAGCGTTACACCACCCTCCAGAAGTCAGCTCTTCCCTCCCCAGCCTTTCCTTCCCATAGATGGGATCGTTTCGATGAGGATCGAAAATAATCTCCGTGCATATTAGATCATTATATCAGATGCATATCAGATTATTCCTGAGTTTTGCAGCAGTGCAGAAGAGTCTAAAAAAATACACCAAGAAACACAACACCAAACCCCCACCCTAGAGCAGGTCAACAAACGGGTGCTCGCTTGAGAGGTGGGCTAATGCAAATAGCATGAAGTTCAGCCAAGCCAAGGGCAGGGTCCTGCACCTGGGACAGGGCAATCCCAGGCACAAAGACAGGTTGGGCAGAGAGTGGCTGGAGAGCAGCCCTGAGGAGAAGGACTGGGGAGTGCTCCTGGAGGAGAAGCTCCCCAGGAGCCGGCAGTGTGTGCTGGCAGCCCAGAAAGCCAACCCCAGCCTGGGCTGCAGCAAAAGCAGCGTGACCAGCAGGGACAGGGAGGGGATTCTGCCCCTCTGCTCTGCGCTCCTGAGACCCCACCTGGAGTCCTGTGTCCAGCTCTGGAGTCCTCAGCACAGAAAGGACATAGAACTGTTAGAACGGGTCCAACGGAGGGCCACCAAGATGCTGGGAGGGCTGGAGCCCCTCTGCTGTGAGGACAGGCTGAGGGAGCTGGGGCTGTTCAGCCTGGAGAAGAGAAGGCTCCGGGGAGACCTTGGAGCAGCCTTCCAGGATCTGAAGGGAGCTCCAGGAGAGCTGGAGAGGGACTCCTGGTCAGGGAGGGGAGGGACAGGACAAGAGGGAATGGTCTTAAACTAGAAGAGGGGAGATCTAGATTGGATATTAGGAAGGAATTCTTTACTGTGAGGGTGGTGAGACCCTGGCCCAGGTTGCCCAGAGAAGCTGTGGTTGCCCCATCCCTGGAGGGGTTCAAGGCCAGATTGGATGGGGCTTGGACCAACCTGGCTGGTGGGAGGTGTCCTTGCCCGAGCAGGGGGGTTGGAACTGGATGATCTTTAAGGTCCTTCCCAGCTCTAACTGTTCTATGATTCCATGATTTATTCAAGCAGGTTATTGTGAGTGCACACACGTTTACACAAAGCAAACACCAACCCCTGAGCTGACGGAAGCGCAAATACTTCAGCCCAAATCAGTGGAGCCATGGAAATTTCTATAAGCAGAACTACGGGTAAAGAGTTTAAAAAGACCTTTTCCTTCCAGTAGCATGGATCCCTAAAGCTCCTCAGGTTTTAGTAAAAAAGGAAATTCATGAGAATGCTTGTAATTCTGGATTTCTTTCCATATTCTTCTTATTTTGTATATGATATGAATCCCAAATTGATTAGTATTTACATGATAGTGGTAAGAAGGGTAACAGGTTTGCTGACATTTTCCTGGAAGGACTGTTGCTATCTATAGCATTTTCCATCTTCATCTGGGATATTTTTACGGGACTGGAGACAGATGGATTTTCTAGTAAGGTGAAAATAAAAACACTGCCATTTAAATAATGTATTTCCATGTGTGGTAAATCACTAAATACCATAAGATTTTGCTCAAACTAAATATATTTTTCATCAAATAGCCACTTTCACTGGTGGAAAAACAAGAAATATCACCTTCTAACTTTGCAAACTTTTGTGAATGCTCAAACAGGCGAAAACTGACAGAATTCTGGTGCCAAATGCTGCTCAAGCTGCTTGTGACAGCCATCCTCCATGCAGGGTGGGTATTTTGCCGCAGAGAGATTTATTATGAAGTATCCATTAACAAACTGGTTTCTATAACCACGAAAAATACTTGACATTTTCCAGAGCAGTATCGTTCTTGAATTAAAGGACCAGAGAAATAGGAATACCGAGCTGCAGGAGAGACCAGAACATCTACCTTGAAAACGTAGAAGCTGAAACAAGTCACCCAAGCAGGAGATTGGGAAATCCAAGCACAATTACAGCACTTCTGGTCTCAAGACAGGCAGTGAATGCCATGGGTCTTCTCAAGCAAAACGACACACAGGCTTCGTCTGCCCAACCCCGACAGTTTGCCTCCATGACCTCGGTTGGCACCGCTCATTTTCTACAAAACCCAAGTTCTGCCTATTCCTTGATGGCCACGCACTAAATCCTTGTGCAGAACTAGGCAATCTTCATCTGCTCTGCTGGAGAAAACTACTCTGGTGGCATTATCAGTAGGCTCTAGATACATTAATGCCTTAACACTAACATATATGTGTGTGTGTGTGTGTATCTGTTAGAACTGATCTCCACAGGCACACAGGTGTGAGATGCTCCATAACATGAATTCACATGAATAAGGTTTTCTTTAGATTATGTCTCATTAAAACCAGCAAGGATTTTGCTATGTTACTTTTTAATTAGAAATATCACAGCAGAAATAATACTTAATCCTGGAGGTCTTACACATCTGCAGCAGAGCATCTTCTAGTCCTCCAACCTCTAGTGTATTAAGAGCGTTGTAAGATAGGGAAGTGATTTTATCCAATGCTGAAGTGGAGATCTGAGACAGAGACAAATTATTACTGCTGAGCTCTAGCATTACATTTTTCTACTGGAGACCTCGAAGTGCTGACAGAACAAGAAGTTTAATCCAGGTCTCTCCAGCCCAGTTCAGCATCCTCGGTGTCAAATCACCTGGATTCCAGCTCTCACTCAAAAACTGGGGTGCAACTGGGACTTCTCCTGGAACTCACACCCTGAGAATGTTTCACTTATAAAAGTACACAGCCAAGAAAACAAGAAAATGAGGCAACACAAGAGCACAGTGCAGCAGCTCATTAATTATCAAGACAGATAAAGCCCATATCTGTTTAAAGTTGTCTTCTGCAATGACAACTGGAAGAACCTATAGCAGCATCTCCCAACTGTTGTTTATTTGTACCACAAAGCAACCTGACAAGCCTCCTGCCAGACAAGGCATTTCAGAGCTTTACAGAAAAAACACATTTAGCCACGGACGGACTGTGGCAAAGCAGATAAAGTTTAGTGCCTAAACCTATGAAGATTTAAGTGCTATTGTGACATGAAACGCATCGTGCCAATTTTCCAACTCTGGCAAACATACTAAATGTCATTGTCTTTCTAAGAAGAAAGGATCTATTCTTGTTTCCCTTTTTATTGACTGAGGAAGATTAAGGGTAATCTCACTAAATCCTCAGTCACCCCACACAATACACTTTTTTTTTTCTTTTAGACATTGCTGTGTCATTCAGAATATTATATTCCATAACAGAAAACTCTTGCTTTATTCAACCCTGCTTATTTTTGTCCCTCTGTCCCTTTCAAAACATACCCTCCCCCCCCGCCACACACCTCTGGGTTTGCCACCCAGTAAGACCAGCTTACATTTGGCATCGAAGCCCAGGGTGGCCAGAACCATCACGTTTTACTTTACACAGCTAGACATGTCCAGAAAGGACAGCAGCCAAATGCAAGACATTTCCTTCCTGCTTTGGCTGCAGGATAGAAAGACAAATGAAGCTTGCCAAATTGGAGTCATTTTCCTGCTCCCCTCTGCTCGCTCCCACCTCCCACTGGAAAAGAAAATGAATAAAAATTGAAAACTAAGTCCCCAAACATAACAGGTATGAAAAAAAAACCCAAGAAAACCACAAGCCCACCACTAAAGAGAAATCCTTTTCAGCTCCACAGCCG
>VZRU01002985.1:127892-175678 GCA_013398155.1 Pedionomus torquatus
CCATTCCACCAGGTCCATGTCCTTTCTGTGTTGAGGACTCCAGAGCTGGACACAGGACTCCAGGTGGGGTCTCAGGAGCACAGAGTAGAAGGCGAGAATCACCTCACAAAACCTGCTGGTCATGCTTCTTTGGATGCAGCCCAGGATGTGGGCATTTGCTCAGGGAGAAAATGTGCATTGGTGGGGGTTACTGTGAGAAGAGCAACAGAACTTGCGTCTTGTGATCCCACACTCCCACATCTGCCCTGGCCATTTGGCACCTTGGCATTATTCTGAGCTCTTTGGGACAGTTACTGCCCTTTTGTTTGGTCAGCAAGATGATGACAGCTGGACGGCGTTTAGCATCTCAAAGTGGAGGTAAATAATCAGTCACGCTCCTAATAAAAATCATCATCATTCTGCCTATTGCGGAGAGCGGTACCATGAGTCAGGCACAGCCGAGTTCTGCTGGCCTCCAGCTGCCTGCTCAGACACTGTCCAGAGCCAGAACTGCTCGCCATTTAAGGATTAATGTAGAAAAAGATGCCAAAGTTGGAACACTGCTCAGTACTTTACTGAAATATCAGCAAGAAAATTGCTTTAGGAGATAGATGGCTGGATTCCTATTTGTCTTTCTTTTTTATTAAAAATGCAACTAATAAAGTAAAAGGCAGCTCTAAAACTTCAAGCCCAGTAGAGGAAGCTGAATGCAAGTGCTCCTGCCCAAACCAAGGAGCTCTTTGGAAGCGAATAATAGATGTCAGCATAAAGCTCATTTGCCTGAGCACAAATGAGAAAGCAAATTTTTTTTTTTGCAGGCTGCGGTGAAAACAAAGTAAGGATAATAAGATTTCTCCAAAGAGAAGGAAAAAAAAAACACACAACAAAAAGGAGACAATAAATGAGATCGAGAGGATGGAAGAAAAAGGTGACAGTAGACAAGCAACAAGAGTGAAAGAATTACAGTCCAGAAAAAAAACTTATGGGCTGTGATAAGGCTTCATGTGCTGGAGTTAAACTTAGGAAGGAAAAAAGTGAAAGAAAAGAATAAAATGGGAAGCATTTATAGCAAGTCTCCTGTCTATTATTCACGTGGGTATCTTCTTTCAAAGGGCTTAACAAGCAAGTTCCAGCCGAGACCTGCTGTTCAGGCTCAGAACAGGGCAACTCCAGTTGTACGACACAGCCTCCTCCTGTCCCCCGTTACCTGACCACCGGGCACCGGGGGCAGACGCTGCCACCCCAGCATCACCCCTGCCCGACTCCAGCCCCGCTTAGGAAACAGCCCAGATGTTTCCAGCACTTTATGGAACAGGCAACCGTGTGCCTGGCATTGGCGAGTGTGACCGCGGGGCTGGGCTTATCCTTATCCTCTGCCATTTGACTTCTTTCTGAGCCTGCCTCGCTGCGTCTAAATTCTAAAACCAAATGAAATTACAGTGCAACTCGTTATAGGCTTGGGAGTTTAATTATTTGAGCCCTCCCCTGCACTCTGGCAGCTTAGCAGCTGAGCCTCCTCTTACAGAGCCATCCTTGGGAACCCTCCAGTGCAGGATTGGTGGCAATCAGCATCATTAAACCAAGTTACATAAAGAGCAAATAACAAAAAAAAAAAAATTGCTTTTCAAATTGCCTTGTTTCTGTACCTTCAGGAGGAAAAAAGGGATGTTTTATTTTGTTTTCATTTCTAGGGAAGATGAAAGCCAGGTAGCTGAACTGACCCTGCTGCAATCCCCTTAGAAGTTCACACCTTCTGTGCCCTTTGCTTCTGCTCATGCATTTTGGATGAGGCAAGTGGCCATTGTGCTGCTTAAAAGAAACCCAGAGCCCTCAGCATCCAAACTCCAGAGGTGCAAAAGGCTTCTTTTTTTGCACACTCAAACTAGAGGCAGCATTGAGGCTGTGAGATGAGTTACCTGCAAAAGGAAGAAAAAAAGTCTACACACCTAATAGAAGGGAAACAAACTCCCAACTGCTGCCAGACCCTACCAGCACGGCCTGGTGAGCAACTGGCTTAATACAACAAGACTTTTCAGAGCTGGGTGCAACCTACAAGTGAGCATATACATATATAGAGAGAGAAATGAAATGCTGTTGGCAGATATGGAAAGGAAATCTGGAGATCCAGGTAATCACACAAAACCTGGAGATTCCCACTGACACTGAATTCGGTCACACCACCCTTGGGGAATGAAACAACTTTATACTGGAGCAGCAAACGCACCTCCCACCCCCTCAGATTTTGCTGCTTAGGCTTAATAGCAAGTCAGCAGGTTGCACTAACATCACTGCAATCCATCTGACAGCGCATCCAGCATCACCCACCCCTCATCTCAAGAAGGAGCAAAGTAGAATTTGCAAAACAGGATCAGTTCCTGAACTCCAAATTTCACTCCATCTTCCTCTCTTTACTCCTGTACAAGGCAGGATGCTCCAAAAAGGAAAAAAAAATAATTACCCAGGTCCACTCCTTCCAGACCCATTCCTGAGGACTTTTAAATCAGCAGGTGGAATATTTGCTTTGCCACAGAATAATATATCCCACTTCTTAGGAGTGATGGCTGATACGACACTGGTACTGAGCCCAATGTTCATTTTGGATTCCCCATGATTTCAAAAATCTTACAGACTACCATCTGTGGAGATAGGTGGCGAGCATTTGATGGAAGGTAGTATGCATTGGTTTAGCAAAGCTGTAATAGCAGCTGTAATGTGCATATTTGGTCACAGAGGAGAAACAAAAGTCTTATTCAAACCAACTAAGAAACCTTTTGGAAAGGAACACGCAGCCCCTCCATGCAGAGCAGCGTGAGCTGCTTCCTACTTGGAGTCATTCTGACTGGACACCAACAAACCAAGCCAGCAGATGCTTATTTTCCATTTTAATTTTTATGGTGTATTAGATTTAGTCACCTTGTCTGGCATCAGTTATGAAAGAAGCATTAAGAAAACATCTACAGAGGGTCAATTCCATTTTAACCTTCATAAACAACAGCAAATATCCCCAATGCCAGTTAGCTGGCCACAAGCCTGCTATTAAATTTATAATAATAAAACCCAGAAGAAAGAGTTCTGGCAGCGTCTCAGATGTCATGGTTACATTTATAGCCCAAGTTACTACAGTTCAGCACTGGATTTTGGGTTGGTCGATTAAGAAAAAAAATAAAATCATAAGACATAAAAGTCACAGCTACAACTGAATCTCATCTTGAAGGGAAAGATGAGAGATCACCTGTAACCAGAAAATAAGAATCAAGTATGGTGATAAAAAAAAAAGTAAGAAGAAGGTTGTAGTTTATAAAAGAATGTTGTAGTATAAACAACCTGCTTTTTGGAAGTTGGTTCTCAGCCACAGGTTTATTCAACAGGAAAATGAAAGGTTGAGAATCAGCATCTTCAAATGGGTATTAGCTCAGAGCAGGGAGGAAAAAGAGCTGGAAATGACTGAGTGACAATTTCAAACATCCCAGAGTGGCCCATTTGTATCACTTGTGCGACACAGGGTTCGGTTTCTCCATCCCAGAGCTACGGAGAAACATGAATCCCAACAAACAAATAAAGAAAAAGCAAGTTCAAAGCAGAGATCAGGAAACACTCGACACAACCATAAATATTTTATTGAGGCAGAATTGCTGTTTCATTCAGGAAATTATTTGATACCATCAAGGGCTGATTAAGAGTTGGAAGTAGAGAAGGGACTGGGCAAGCCAAATAATTACTCTAATTGTCCGAATCAGTTGACTTCATCCCCAGCAGTGGCTGCTGCACAGAACTTAAAAAAAAAAAACCGAAACAAACCACTACTGTTTTTATTTGCACTTTTACTGATTCAACACAGAGGCTGTGAGTAGGCAGACCTGCTGCCATGAGAGAATATTGCCTGCCAGGCTGGGACAGGTTCTCAAAGCAGGTTAAAAGGGACTTAATATTAAAACAGGTTTTTGGCTCCTTTTTCTTTATCTGGCTTTTACCCATGTATCACTGATAAATCAGTAATCACTACATCTCTGATCTCCAAATACTACAATTCCACATCTCTCATTCATCATATCTGCTACTCAGCCCATTTTCTTTACCCCAGTGGCCAAAGATTTCTTTTTCTCAAGTTTTAGCTCTCCCCATGTCACCACCTGCAAAGTAACCATGGCCATTTGTGAGAGCTTTGGTAGCACAAGCTCCATCTGCTTTTTAAAGGATTTTTTTTTCCCCCGCCTCCTCGATGTTTTTGTTGCAATACCAACTATGATATTTTCTGTGTGCTCTCCTGGAACTGCTGGTCCAAAGTGACCCAAGTGATGCAAACTTGCAGCACACCAGTTACCGCAAAGCTGCTTCCCTGCAGCAGTACACAAGAGCTGAATGATGCATCGCTTGTATTTACTCATTAATAAGTTCTCCTATATTTCATGCTTTAGCATCCACATATATTCTCATTTCACTGTCTCCTGTGGACAAGGGAATTCTCAATATGTGCATTTTGTGAGTTGTTTTATTATTATTTTTAGCTGAAAGGAGTTTACAGGAAGAGAGTGGCAGATTTAAGCAAATGAAAGGAGACAATACCCCTTCACTACCCAAGCTTTTCTTTACAAGTAGAATTCGTGGCTGATTCCACATCTTTCCAGCTTTGCAAATCCTCCAGCAAGAGATGAGAGCTTCCTGGCACACAGCATCCATCATTTTTCATTGCACAGGCTGAAGAAGTGATTTTCAGGCTGAAAATGAGTCACAAGCTGTTCTCCAGCACGGTGCCTTTGTATTTTTAAATATTTACCTTTGATAAAGGGACCAGAAAAATAGACACCAAGAATCATAACTTCTAAATCTGGATGATTATAGATACCTAAGAAGTATATGCTCTGGACATACCCCTCTAGACTCGACAGGACCTACAGAATCAAAACAGCTTCTGGCAACTAGAAATCAGTTGTCCAGGCTGAAGGGATTGTGCTGTCCTTCCCCTCTTCAGGTCACCCCAGGGGTCACACATCCTCTCTGCAGTGAGGGGACATCCCCAGCCTCAGCCCTGGGAAGGCAGGACACAGGTGATGCTGGGTGAACACCAGCCCCACGCCGCTGCACATCCGCAGGGTGCACACAGCATCAGCTCTGCAATCTGCGTTTATCATCAAGCTACAATTACAATGGGAAAAGGTTAGGAGAATTGACTAGTGAGGAACTTCCTGGCGTTTAATCCTTTACAGCTTGAGATGATTAAGCTATCAGCACACCAAGAGAAACATTACCAACACTGACGGGGAAGAGGGCGATTATCCCATGGCACCCAATTGATCACAGCTCCTTCCAGTAAATTAATTAAGAGCTGCTATGAAAGAGGAAGCTCAGCAGCTTTCCCCATTGCGTTGTTTGCAGGAACAGTGTTGCACAGATAATGAATCACGACAGGGGGAACATGGATGCCTTCAGAGCATCCACAGGAATTCGGTGAGCAACTAGTGCTAATATCAGTGCTGCTGAAACGAGGTGTTACTCAAGCCCCCAAGTAACAGCAATTACATACAGCCAGCCCCAAAACGAAGGTCCAAACACATCCCAGGTGTCACCCTCATGGAGCTGAACAGCCCTAATTTCGAAGAGGCACTTGCAGAGATGGAAGGTGAGATTTGTGGGCTACGCTTATGGGCAGAATCATCTCAGCAAGTATAACATTGTGTGCTGAACAGGTTGGAACAGCACTTGCTCAGCAGGTTGCCTCCAGAAGTATTGTATTTAAAGAGAAAAAGCAGAAGAAATGCTCCATTATTGCCACCAGCAGACTTTGTAAAAGTCACACTGATCTTTTCTTAAGCTCCCATGACAGTTTCAGGAAGTGTTGCTTCCCTTTTTTGTCTTATAGGGAAAAGAAAAAACATTATAGTTTTTCATTTGAAGAGATCCTTTTACAATTCGTGGTCAGCTCGTTACAGTTTGACTCAGCCTTTTTCACCCTGCTCACTTCTGTAAAGTTGCGGAGCTCCCAGCTGCAGATCTGTGGCTGTTGAGTCCTGTTGCTGTGGGCTGAGGATGTGACAAATTTCTCTTGAATTACCAAAAGATAAAAATCATACCCCAGGTAGATAAAGTGCAGGGGAACAGGAATTATTTTCATGTTTTCCAAGCATGCCTACGTGTGCCTGCATATATCACCTCACAAGCTGTTCCCAACTGCAGTTAAATCCTCTTCAATTAAGGCTGTTATTGCATAGAAAGCCTCTGCCCCCCCAAGAGAGGCAGCGGGTGATTTTTTTGGTAGCATCATGGTAGACATTCACTGTCCAGCCTCCTCTCACCCTCTGAGCACAGCTGGTACCCTGGCAGAGAGTCAGAGGCATCAAGGGATGTTCTGGGAAACACTCAAGGAAGCAGCACAAGGTTAATAAGCTGCTCCTATTTAGATTTCCCCTGCTCAGAAGGGGGTTGCTGCCAACTGCTGCTTCTTATATCACAGCACAGACTTTTTTTTCCCCTCCCTCCTACTGACATTCACAGTATCATTACGATTCCCCAAGTGGACAATTTTCAGACGCAATTTATTATACTCTCTTTAACTCTACAGAGTCAGGGAGAGCCTTGGGACATCCCCTGCCAAGCAGCATTCCAGTAACTGCCCTGGGGATGGGTAACTGTAAGAGGTGATTATAAATGAAGCAGGAAGGGGCATGATGTGAACTTACCACCTGTTACACTGCACTTAGGTACAGCAGTCCTTCCACCCTCATCTTCAGAACACCACAGATAAGAGGTTTACAAATAAATAAAGTTTCAAAAATGTTTACAGAAATTTGGGAGCAGGACTGTTTTGCCCCTTAAGGGCCAGTGCAAGGGGGGCCCAGCAGGTTGAGCTGCACCAAGGGATAACCTGCAGCTGAACACGCGGGCAGGGAACAGCTTTCCATCCTCATCCCCCATTTCCAAATGCGTTTTCCATGGCAAGGCTGGAATAGGAACAGCCAGGGTTCTGCAGAGCACAGGACAGTACCCTGCACCACTGGCCGACCACTTTTTCTTTCACTTGGGAAGCTCAAAGGGATTGATTCCTCTTCCCTCAGCATAAATCTGAGTCCACATCTATGTTTTCTACTACTTCTAGGCTACTATTAAGATAACAAAGGACAAATGAGGTTCTATAAGTTAGAGCAAACAGCTGGAGGGACCAAGACTTATCTTTTTGCACTACAGTTAAGAGGAAAAGCTACAGGAGCATCCCACTAGAGATCCTCACGTATGGTAATTGCAGCACAAGAGTGGGTGTGATGGGTGAGAACGCAGCACACAGCAGTAACAGAAAGGTGGTTTATTAAATCCCAAAGTCAAAGCTTGCACTTTCACACTCCAGTTCGCACAGGTTCGTGTAGAAAGCCAGAGTAACAAAGCAGCAGCAAATGATGGAGCTTCCTGCCAAGTCAACCCCAGGAAATGCAGGAACCCCAGTCAATACAGATCTACACCTCACCGGATTTCCAGCACAAAACAGAGGCGGTAAATTCCCTCTTTATGATAAATGAATGCCAACTCTGCTGAAGCTTGCCCAGGAAAGGCAAATATCCCCAACTAACAGAAAGGAAGGAGGGAGAAATCTGGGCTACTGACTTATGTTATCTCCAGATTAATTATTTCAGCCTAGAACTGGGTAAGTTAAAAGAAAAAAAAAAAAAGATCTGGCCTTGATCAAAGCTATTGACCTGTTCAGGTAAAACCTGACAAAGAATTCTGGCTAACACAAAGTCACAGAATCATAGTAGAGCCCAGGGCAAAATGGACCATGGCAAAATCCTGCTGGCCCCAAGGAACAAGTGAAAATACCTGCACAAGAGAATCCCAGCCTTATAGAAGATGCTTTACCTGGAATTTAAATTCACTTCACACATGCAAGAAACCTGCTCCTATTTCACTCCCACAAGCTTCCAGCTAGAACTAGAGTATGGATAAGAAGCAGGAAGAAAAGCCTGTGAATGTAAAAGATGTCAGAAATTGAGATGGGAGGAGAGAAGTCGAAGTGCTCTGCTACTTCTCTTTCCCCAGGAGACATGAGAGTTGTGATGGCCCTGGAGGAGCAGTGCCTGCCACCCTGGTCCCATCACACAGCTCAGCCTGGACCAGCAAATGACCTCTGCTGGCTGAGGATGATGAAGGGCTGCAGCCAGCTTCGGAGTTATCACCCAGCACCAGCTTGGCAAGCCCCAATCGAAAACCCCATGTGAGAAGAGTCATCAAAAACAAGCTCTTTAGCACTCGTGGCAAGCTAGAGATCCCTAGGAAATTTAAATCACCAATAAAGGATTATGTCCTTGGCCTGGCAGCAGTGACCGATGATGAGCCTGTTTACTGACATCCAGGACTTCCAGCTTTTTTTGATACGCTGGAACTTCCCATCTTCCTTCCTATCAAATGCTAGCCATAAAGAGGCATTTCCCTGCACTTTACACAGTTCTGAGAAATAAAAGCCCTCGCACCAGCCTTGCGTGTTCCTGTTCATTAACAAGCCCTGCTTTTCCAATGAGGACCAACTCAGAGTGATTTACAATGAAAAACAGGAAATGAAAATCTGCTTTGCGATTACATCTCCTGCTTAAAATACAGCACAAAGCACCCATGACTACGGGAGGCTTTTCTACAGGCTTTGCCTTCTGACAGGCTGTTATTTAGTGACGGTGTGCATTAGAAATACGCTGGTGCTCTGGGATTTTTCAAGCAGACAAAGGCTTTTGAAAACTGCCCTTAAATCACGTGTAGCAGACAGACCCCGGGCTTGCTTGGGAATAATTAGATGTGGGTAACACCCTCAGAACAGGGGCAAACACTGACAGCGGCCGAGGCAAGCCAGAAAGTTGCCAGTCCAGGATTAACTCATCTTCAGGAGCAGGAGAAGAAAGTAGGAAGGAGTCTAGAAAGCAGCAGTCCCTGGGCTGGGCTGTCTGGTTTTTATCCTAACAGCGAGGCAATCGTCTACAGCAGCATCTGCTCCAGCAACACAGAGAACCTCCAAAGGTCAGGTACCATCACAGCGTAGAGCAGAGACCCATCAGGCACTTCAAAGTCTAAATGACTCCAAGTGAAACACGAGCAGACGAGGCAGGGAAGAATTGCAACTCTGCATTTCTTCATTTATTATGCAGTGTCTAAGGACGGGATCATCGCCCTACCTAGTGAGGTGCCTCCAACAGCATCTCTTCACATGGGAAAAGCTATATTATTCTAAGGATCAGTTTCAGTTATGTTGCTAAACAGCCCATTTATTTGTTGCTATGCTACAGTGCAAATATTTTTGCCATTTGGTTTGTTTAATCACAAACAAAAAGCTACAGGGAAGTAATCCTCTGCCCTGATTTACTACAGGGAAAACCCAGCCTTAAAACCAGAGCAGCTTGGCTTCACCGGCAATTCCTAGAAGTCAAGCATGGAATATGCTGCCTGATGCCAAGCTTCAGGATTACCTTCAGGCAATACACATAGATCAGGGAGGTGATGAAAATTCAACAGGAGCCCTTTCCCATCCCAGGCACCAAATGAGACATTTTCTCCAGTGTCTTCTACCTGGAAAGAAGGCAGCGATGATGGGAAGAGCAGGCAGGAGCGTCTGTACCAGCACCACCGTGTCCTCTCTAGTGCTGAAGCCCTTCACACAGCATCCCAGCCAGATACCAAGTGATGACAGCCCTGACAAAAATCAGCAGAATTCAGTATTTCTGCCCCCAGCTCTAGAAAGCACTCCCCTCCCCACCTTCCATAAAGGACAGATTTGATTTAATGAGATTAACACTGTTCAGCTGCACAGGCAGAGGTGGGTGCTGTGCTGGGCAGGAGAGGGGTTACTTACTTCACCTGAAACTTGATTTCAAACCAAAGCCTGGCTGACTTTCTCCTCTTCATGGGTGAAGTACCATGCCCTGCACACTGCATACACCCTGCTGCCCCTTACGCCCCGTATTTTGCAGACAGGATCTCATCCGCAGCAGAGCACTTCCAGCACATGACATCAGAGCACATTAAACTTGCTCTCAGTTCAATAGAAGGAAAAAAAAAAGGAATATTCATCGGGCCCTTTGATGCCAGAGCAAAGAGGAGTAAAAGGATTTTGTGACTTTATGAACTCTGATGTTTCAGGGAAAAAATAAAATGGAAGTGGTTCAACTCACTCTGAAGTGCTTATGTGTTAAGATCTTGAGTTCTAAGTTACCATCAAGTGCTTCCAGGAATTATGACAGAATCCAGCCCAGCAAAAAAAAGGTCCACGGAGGCAGACCTACCTCAGATCCAGCTTCAAATTGCTTTGCACTAACTCAAAGACAGGAAGGAATCTGACCCACAAAATTGTCCCTGATAAATGCTCTGGAACTGTTATATTTGTTAGAAAAAAATCAGCCATAGACAATAGTTATTAAAAATAATGGTAACTAGAGTTCAACGATTTGGGTATGAAGAAAATTAAATGGCTTTCAAAAAATCATTTCTCAAGTAATGACATGCTAATCTTGTCCCAGAGCATCACAACAAATGGATATAATAAAGCTGATAGAATTAAATAGTCTTTAGCCACAAAACCACTACACCTTATCATATCATCACCCCTATTTTTAAGTACCAAGCAGAACATAACATACAGCTGCTGTAAAAAGATTTTTCTTACTCTGGCTAAACCCTGGCATTGCAAGAATTTCCTTTCACCTTCTGTGTGCTCAGTTCCTGAGGTCACGTTCTTCATCTGCCAGTGAAAGACACCAAGAAAAACCTCCTTTGCTCATTTTATGTATTTGTGTGCATGCCTATGAGGTACAAAGACTTGTAAAAAACAAAGCTATAACTTGGAGGAAGCAGGACCAGGAGGAGAAATGCAAGAGCTTTTCAAAGCACGTTGGCCAAGGTTGGCTCAGGTAGCATTTCCTTGGTAATAGCCACAGAATTTATATTCAGAAAGGCACATTAGAATATTTTACTTTATATTCCATGTACCACAAATCTGAACTTCAATCAGCCACCCACAGTACCAAATAATACACTTGGGTTTGACTAAGCCTAAGCTAATATTTAGCTAATATACATCCCTCTCTCGGGGTAACAGATTCACAGCTTCTGAGTATCTTCATCGCCCTTGGCTATTTGTTCCAGAATATAATCAATAAATTGCATTAAAAGTGTGCCCAGTCTCTAATTTCAGTTTGTAGGGCTTCAACTTCCAATGAAATGCTATGCATCCTCTGGCAGATTAAAAAGGCCTTTAAGTACCAAAAAAAATTTCTCTGAAAGGGAAAGTGACTACATTTAAATCACCACTCAATCCCTTTTATAAGCTAAATAGGACAAAATGCATTGACATTTTCTATCTCCAGGTAATTTGGATGTTACACTCTCCATTTTAATCACATTATCCAAATAGAATAAAAACTGAAACAGCAACAATAAAATGCTGTCTGATCCACCCCTCTACCTCTAAATGCTTTGCAAAGTCGCAATAGCTGTGGCAGAATAAACAGGTTTGGTTTGTGCAGTAACACCAGAGCGAGGAGCATTGCCCAGGACAGCATGCAGCTCTCCAAAGGGGAAATAGTATGTTCTATACAGGAATATACATGAATTTCAAGTAGCCATGTATGCCAGGAGAAGAGGCTGGCACCGGCCAGAGCTCTCTGCCTGCTCCAGCCTTTTACTGTCTTTCACAGCCCCTCTGGATTATGAAACGAAAGGGTAACCTGATTGACAGGGTATTAGAAGTCCCCACAACCCTCCAATCCAATTTGGATCATTCTCTACCCGTCGAGCTCCTGGAAAGTTGCTCTGGGCACAACCCCTGGAATTTACCCTTTGCAGGTGACCCCGGTCCCTGGCATCCCGCTGGGCACCAGCTCCTGGCACAGCAGAGGAAAGCTCCCGGGCATCTGTTTGGCAGCATCGAGCCTTTTCCTACTGTAAAAAGTTCACCCAACTCCATTTTTCTATCCCTTGCTGTTTTGATGTACCAAAAAAAAAACCAACAAACCAACACAACAAGCCCACAACCACGGACTTTCCTTCCCCCTCCTACTAAAAGAAAAAGAGTGAGCCCGAACTGCTCTCCCTCCTCAGCCCGATGCAGACAGATGCTGGTTGCCCAGAAGGCGGCTGCAGCAGCCACCCCAAGGGTGGGCTTGTTTTCAAGCTTTCCCATAGATTCAATTATTTTGGTTCTGGACTGAACCGTTTTGTGGCAGTAAATCTGACAAGAGAAGACAATGACTGGTGCCAGCAAAGTGACCTCTGGTAAGAGACATTTCTCTTGCATTTTAGAGCTTGCAGGCTCCTTCCAATAAAAAGGAAAGAGACTGTAGTTTCAGGGTTTTTAAAGATGCTTCATGGTTATCCCTGGAGAACACGTGCTCACTCATGGCCTTACAGCATTCTACAGGCTCCAAGTCAATAAAGGCTGGTAAAACTCTGGGCCACATCTCACCCTCTTTATTCACTTGAGCAGCCTCTCCAAACAAGTGTTTTCAAACAAAGGAGTAAGATTAAGACATTGCCCACCCCATAAATCAGAGGAGCTGTCAGACTCCACTAGAGCTGCCTTTAAGCACTGTCAGCAGTGGGGGGGTGTGCAGGACAGATTTCTCTTAGTTCATCCTCCCTTCCACAACCTTTCTTTCTATTTCTGCTCTACAGCATTTGATTTATTCAAGACCCACAGGAAAAAAAAAACCAACAAAAAACCACACACCATCAAAAAACCCAACCCACACATCAGGGTATTTGGAATGAAGTGAGACAGTGTCAGAACAAGTCATTAGCTTAGATCTTAAACCCAGAGCACAGTGAATTACATTCACTTGCAAAGATGCCGAACGACCCACAGTGATAAAAAGGGACAATTTCAACCATATGAAGGGACAGGGAGCATAAATCTTCACAGATCAACAGCATTCTCTGTGCTCTGATCCCATTTGCCACAGCAAATTAATAACTCCACAAGTGTAATATTGCCCCTCGGTGCAGAACAAGGCTCATCGCCCTTGGGCTGGTACCCTGCAGACCTGCCCACCCTCAGCATCATACAAGTCCAGCCTTCTTTGGTTGCACTCAAGGCAATGGCAACCAAGAGGAACAGCATCCATCGGTCCATGCATTGAGGATGTGCAACTGCTCACCAAAAGAGTTATTTAAAGCCTGATCTCAGCCAGTACTGGCCAAGTTCTGAGTGGGTTTTCACCTTCCTCTAAAACCCAACAATAGTTAAGGCTTTGACTTCCATTCCTCTAGGGTACTTATACCCAGTAGCACCACACAAGAGCTGTAATTCCAGCACACACACAACAGCTTCCTTCAGCAAGAACGACATTACTGCTCTGCCATGGACAAAAGAAAATAGGTGTTCAGATATATAATTGGCAGAAGGTAGTTTTAAAGTTCCTAGGAGAAATCCAACAGATTCTGGAAAGTTCTCAGGTCCAGGTGCTACCAAGTCTTAGGTGGGGAGCTCCCAATTAGGAGATGCCAAGGGCACAGAACTGGACTTGCCTCCCTCCCGATTTCAGCCAGAGCTCTGTTAATCATACCCTGAGCTGATGGAACCCCCCTGATGACATTGGCAGTTGGATGAAGTCCTTCAGGACAGAAGAATGTATGATTAATTTTTTTCCACCCCTATGAAACACAAGCTTTATATACCTGGCTCTGCTGAGGCATCATAACCCAAACTCTCAAATGATATAATTCTGGGCAGCTTGCTAATACAACTGTCTTCAATTTCACTTAGCAAACATTTAATTTGTCATCTGCTAATTAACTAAGTAACTGGCATGTTTTCCAAGTTGTGACAGCATGCAAAGGAGAGTTCTAGGCCCTTTCAGAGCAGTGTCTATTTTAAATCCAACTATGCACAGCCTTTGGCTCTGAGAGTTAGAGAGAAATATTCCAACTCATCGTGTCCAAAATGAAACCTGCGATTGCCTTGCAGACAAGCCTTATCATTTATTTTTGCACAACAGCCAGGGATTTTTTTTTTAATAATCAGTCTGAGTTTGCAGCTTTCAAAAAAACCCCTCTCAGTTATTTCTATACTCTTCTCAGCTTTGTTATGCACTTTTAGCTATCACTTTACATTGCTCCTTCAGTAAATACCTTCACATGTTTTCCATTAGAAGACTCAGCTGCAGACAAGTAGCTGAGCAATGAGCATCATTGCAGGGTAGGCTATTTATCACTGATCTGTCAAAGTGTCTGACTTTATTTACATGGATTTATTAAAGGCAACAACCCTTGCGAGACTGTATATTTTCATAGGCAGTTTTCACTCCGAAGAATTGTTTCCTCTTGCATTCCCAATATTGTCTCATTTGAGTTAATCTTAATTGAACTGAAGCTTAATTCATACAATGAACTCTATTTTTTTTTTTTGTTTCTTCTTCAACTAGCAGTAGTTTTTAGCCTTTTTGCCCTGGTCCATTTTAGTCAGCAGAATACATTCCTGGCAGCACACTTGGTTCTGCCCTCCCAGTTTGCAGGAACACCTGGGAGTCAACTGGGAATGTATTGATTTTTCCACATAGCTGCTGGCTACAAATCCATATTCATAATATAACATGGAATCTCTGGCTTTTATCAAAATATGAAAGAAAAATGAAATGGGAGCAAAAATATATGCAGAAAAAAAAGCATTAAATTAATGAACACTTTGTTCAGTCCCTTGGCACACCGCTGTTGAAAGAAGAGAACATTTGTTTTGCACCAGCTCCATTTGCCAAACTCAGCCCTCGCTGCCTTTGTTATTATTACAGCTATCTCTGCTTGGACAGGAATGTTCTCATCATATTCCAGCCTAACCCTCAAGTGAAGTTGCACTGTCAGGAGCCTGCGGCTTTACAACCTTCTGACATTTATATAGCAGCTCCAGCAGAAGTTCTGAAAAAAAAATATGTAGTTTCACCTAGTCCCTGGTCCAGCCAAAAGTCACCTCTCAGGTCAGACAGTCCTGGTCCTCTCCGCACACCAAGGATGTATCCTCCAGAACTTCTTTCCTGGAGTGAGATGTGGCCTGAACACAGGGACAGGGTGATCCAACAGCACTGAGTACTGAAGAACAAAGCACTACAAAACCAGAACTTCTCTGTAGTTCACCATCATCTACTCTCCCATCCTAAGGGAGCACCCCTGGTAGGGGATTACAATATTAGAAAGAGTAGGAAGTGTCAAGCCTTTATCCCAGCAATGCTACTTTTATGAGTCTGGGCAGTAACATCCCTCTGCATTCTAAGGATGGTTGTGGCTCCCCAAGGATGGGACTAACACCCAGGCTGCTTCCATGACCTTCAGGGGTGGCTGTGTGCTGGAGCACCGCCTGGTGCACGGGGCTTTACATCACCTTCACCATGGGATTGGTGAGCTCAGATGAGAGACACCACAAAGCTCAAAGCCTCCTTAAGCAGCAAGAGAAAGGTCACCCTGTGCTTTCAGCCAGACCGATGGCAAAGCGTGACAAGAGAATGGCTCCGAGGAACCAACTGCACTTCAGGAAGAGCAAGAAGTGCATCTCCCATCCCTCACACGCGCAGAGGACACAGACCAGCCTGTGACTAACCCCGACAGACCCAGTGAACACCATACACTCAGATGTACTGTAAGCTAATGGCTGTGGCATTTTATAATCAGCAGTTAATAGCTCTGCAGGCCACTAGACTAATGTGGCTTAAATACATTAGAAAGAAAACTAACTCATCAAGGAATGCCAGCTCTTACCTGCTCAGCTGTCGGCTGAAAGGAATTTATTTTGAAAGGGTCAGTAATTTCTGGCTTGGAGAGAGCCTGCAGCTTTTAAAGTTATTTGTGCTAGCTCTTTCACACACACACCCCCCAGCAAAATCCAAGGGAGGAGGACTTAAAGAGAAATCTGACAGCCCTAGTGTGCAGATTGAACTTGATTACAAACATACAGCAAATGAGTTACACACAAACAGCCTAAACACCAGAGTGGCTGCACCAAGCCAGAAGAGGTGTCAGCTCACCATTCCTCCTCCAGTGGTTCTTTTTCATTACTGCCACTCCTGTGCATTGACAGTTACTGAAAGCCAGATTATCACTACATGTTAATTTTTTCCTCCAAAGAGTATGGAAAGACACATTCAAGCCACATAAGTCAGCCCCAGGAGAGTCACTCTTGTAGAAGTCAGGAAAAAAAAAGTATACAATACTGGTGTTAACACCACTGAATACTTGGCATATTAGCTTAATCAGAAAGTGATTTCAGTTATCAGGCCTGATGGCTACAGAGGAACACCCCACTTACACTTCTGCTAACCCTCCTCCAGGAACAGTTACTCCTCACAAACACAAGACAAGCAGGTAGAAGTGGTCAGGGTCAAACAGGCTGATCTGCAGTCATCAGATGTTGCTGGAGGGCATCTTTAATCATCATCAAGCTCCACTTGCCCATTAAAACTTTTCTGCCAGCCAGTCTACCCCTTCTGTTTTCAAACCACTGAACAGGGCACCAGTGACAGACAAGAACCCCTGATCCCATTTGTGCCTCCACAAGCTACTGTGCTGCAGGCAAACATCTTACTATTTCACTATAAGTAATGGACCTTAAATTCCCTCCTCTTGGCCTTCCCCACCGAGACAGAGTGAGAAGAGCCAAAAAAGAATGTAGTGAGGCAACAGAGGAATCAAGGCTCAGCCCTCCACAGCTGGAGAGCATCACCCTGGACCAAGCCAGCTACACAGCAGAGAGGAATCACTTGTGTGTCAATTGTGAGAGGTTTTACTGGTTCATCAACTGTTGAGTAGCAATAGCCTATTCTTTTAGTTGCATTAAAGCAAGATAAATCCTCCTTACTCAGAACAACTTTTAATGCAGTTTAGACAGAATTATTACTAATGAGGTCTTAGGTTCAGATCCAGATGTTTAAAGCAAGTAACCAGCTCTACAGTGCACTTATGGCTGGAAAGGGCTCAGTGGAAGACTCCTTTACTTCTTTGGCCTAACAAAATTTGGATCTTCAGTTATGAAATAAAGCAAAAATAAAACTTTTCCCCACAAATATTTAAGAGCTTGTCTTTAAAAGCAGTATTACTCTTGGAAGTCAATCCTCTCCATTTCTAGAAAGAGATACTTCACAACTGGAGTGATATTTGGAGGACAAGTCAACACACCCTCCTTATTCTGCAGCTAATTAGCTGTGGCACCATAAGCAAGTATTTTAGAAGGTACCCACAACCATATGGTTTTTTGAGGAATTCTTTACGGCTGACAGTCCAAGGCAAGTGCTCCCAGTGCTTACACAGCTCTGCTTTAAACACAAATGGAAACCAAAGCCCGTCACATTTTCAGAAGACTTTTCTACACATTCTTAGAGGACAGTTAAATTTGATAGAAAGCAACCTTTAGCTCCTGCCAGGACTTTGCAGAGGCAGCAATGTTTCCACAGAAAAAGAGATAAGCCAGTGCTCAGCAAGATGGTCCTTTACACACATTGAAAGTTGAGATCCTGATTAATGTCTCATTAACTTGATTTCTTTTAAGCTTTGGCAAAGTTAATGCTGTTTGAGCCCCATGCACGAGACAGCATGAGTTACGCCCCTACTGCAGGGCTATCTTATCTGTTGAGTAACTTTCAAACAGAGACATCAGCCCATGCTGTAACACTCTAAGTTAATTCTTTCCTCGAGTTTCATACCTTCAAATTACACAGTAGAGGCCTAACAACTTCTAAAATTCGGTCCTGCAAGAAGATGCCTAGAATCTGCCCAGTATTGGCACACTGGCTCACATGCACCAGCTCAAACACAGTCCCATATGTTTTGCCTTCACCAAAAACATCTTTGGCTCCTGGTACTCCAGTGACTCCATCCTCAGTGTCCAGGCACTTCAGGGATTTTATGGCAGGGAAAGAAAAAAGCAGGCTGTACTGAGAGAGGAAGGTAATACACAATATTAACCTTCCTCCAATACTTCCCCCCCCATCATTTTAGTGTACAAACAAGTCAGTCAACAGCATCTCTGGCTGGGAAACCAGCCTGAGGGAAACCAATGCACATTGGGCCAAGTGAACCGGCAGGCAGAACACTGAAGGTTTCGAGTGAATCGTGAACTAGACATCCTGTGCATCACACAGGCACATTCACAAAAGTATCAAGAACACGGTAAGAAGAGAAACACTCGGGGTCAGAGTCTTCAAAACATACTCATATTTTGTAATTGCATCTCATACATACCAGCACGATGACTGATTTGTAAAGCTGAGCATTCCTGCCTTCAAGATATTTAAGGTGAGTGTGTGATGGGAGATGTTTTCACTCCCTAGACACAGCCTCTTCCCAGCGCTACAGCCTGACAGCTTTCCCAGGGCTCTCTCCACAAGCTCCCCTAGTCCCAGCCTGACCTCTTCTGACCTACTGAAGAAAATCATTTTCAGTGGTACCCTCTCTGCATTGCCAATTTTCTCAGGTGGAGAATCTGATGTTACAACATTTAATGTAAAATTCAAGTTGACATTTCCAATGCAATTTTGCAGCTATATTAGATACCAGTGTTCAGCTAAAAACCCTGCTTTAGTTTTACCCAAGAACAAAATGCTTTCTGAAGGTGACTGTTGAACACAAAAATGCTCAATGCAGTATTTTTTTTCCCTGCAAAGTTTAAC
Organism: Pedionomus torquatus; assembly: GCA_013398155.1. Lineage (NCBI taxonomy): Eukaryota > Metazoa > Chordata > Aves > Charadriiformes > Pedionomidae > Pedionomus > Pedionomus torquatus. The sequence goes on from VZRU01002985.1 coordinate 146,477, forward strand.
AGCATGAAACCTAGTAAAACTTGAGAAACAGTTCAACTAAGTTATCCCTCTCAAAGGTGCAGAACAAAACCTGTACTTTTTACAGTTGTATGTATAAGTCTTCCCAAAGCCACCTCCATAAGATTTTTCCCAGGATAAGAGCCAACCTCATCAACCAGCGCTAACAGGGTGCAGGGCCACAAACAGCTCTGTTTGCTGGATTCTTCCCATCCAAAGTGAATTCTTCCCGTGTCTCCACATACCAAATTAACACTCCTATGCAGATGAAGACAAAAGACCAGCTGGGTAAGTCTTACTCAGGGAAGGACAGCTTAAGCTGAAGTTTGTTTCCAAACTTCTCAAACACATTTCCCCTTCCAGAAGAAGAAACCCTGCTGATTTAACATTTCTAGCCCAGTTGTTGCAAACAAAACCAGGTTAGAATTCAGTCCAGTCCCCGGTTTCCAGGCACCTTTCCATGCCAGACCCAAACCAACCCACAGTAGAAGCATTTCACATCCACCGGGACAGGAGCTGAATGGTTTCTGGAAGACCAATTGTTCCAAATACAAAGGCAACAGGACAGACCATTTACTCCACTAATCCAAATAAGAGGTCACAATTTTCCAACCGTTTTCTTAAAAAAAACTTTGCTAGTTCTACACACCTACCCTTTATAATTTACTTTTCTGCTGTCCATTACCACTTTTGCTTTCTTAAACCAGGTTTTTATTCCCCCCAAAGCCATCTCATTGCACTTGCAGCAATAATTCCCAGTAATGCCCATTGATACTGGACTGACATCTACTTCTCACCGCTCTCTGAAAAGGCCATAAGTGTGCTGGGAATTGAAATAGAAAAGTCAGAACTGGACCTGAAAAAAGCATTCAAATAATCTTGCCATGTTTTATAACCTTAATGCACTTTGAACAGAGCCATAAAGCAATTGCAGGGAGTTAAATGTTGTCATTTAAATTAGAAGTGCTTTAATGAAAGCTAGCTATGTTCCCCACATTAAATGGATAAAAGCTTTCCTTTATCCTGCTGCAGAATTTCCTTCAGTGAAATCCCACCCGTAACACTATCTGCTGCTAATCACCGCCGAGCACCATGTACTCTCCACAGAGCATGAAGTGCTCTTTAAATACACCAGCGAGCTGTACAGGGTGTTCTCTTACACTGACCCAGAAAGAAAAACCTCACATCCAACACCTTTTTCCCCTTGAGCAAGCACAGGACAAGCCTGTAAAGGGTTAAAGAAAAATCAAACCTATCTTTTGGCCAGCAGCATCGCATCATCCAAACATTGGGCATAGAAAATGCTGCACAATCCATAGCTCCATCTGCAATCCCTCTCCCACAGCAGCTTTGGGGGACAGCTGTAAATAAAAGAGCTGTAGAAGTGATGGTCGCTGAACAGGAGGAAAATAAAGAGAAAAGGGAAAAAAAACACAAGCTGAAAACCTTTCACTAATTCCAGGAAGAACAAGGAAAATGGACAGAATTGAGCAGAACTGCAGAGTGCAGCACAAAAACAAATGCATGCATTAGTTGGACTTTGAAATCTTCAGGGTGCACCCTAGAAAGTGGTTTCAGACTGGAGACGGAGGAAGCCCCAGAGCTACCAACCAATATACTTTAAAAAAGGGGGGAAAAGCTGTTTTTAAAGAACACAGCTTCACTGATTTCTCAAAGAGCCTACACCAACATTTGTCTCCCATAACAAGCAAGTGACCTCCCCGGGCCCCTCCCAGTCTGTCACGGGCTCAGTGGGACCACCAGCGCCCTGGGACCACCAGCGCCCTGGGACCACCAGCGCCCTGGGACCACCAGCGCCCTGGGACCACCAGCGCCCTGGGACCACCAGCGCGGTCCATGCTCTGCCAGGGTGAGACTCCCAACGAGCCCTGCAGGGAGCAGAGCACCAGACAGGGGTGCCCATGCCATCTGTGCTATTTAAAAATAGATGTCACCTCCATGGAAGTTTGACCTTGAATCTATTTCTCCACACAGCATGATCTATATAGGTAATGATTTGAGGGAAACCAAACAAATCTGCAGAGAACAGGTGATGAGTTCCCTGTTACATTCCTGTTTCCATCCACACCTGCTCTCGTCCTCCCTTCCTTCTCCAGTTGCCATGCAGGCTCCAGCTACAAAGCACAGGCTCTTTGCTCTTCCATGGCTGGGAAGGTCCAGGAGGATCTTCCCAGAAGATGTGCTTCTGGGAGGAAAAGAAGTTTTGGAAAGCTGCTGCCGAAAACTGGTTAAACATCATTCGATCAAAGCCCAATAAGTAGCAGAAGGGTGTATGTTTTTAAGGCTAACACCTTCTTATTTAGCTTGCCGATGCAACTTTTAGCTATTTGTGCTTTTGTTACCAGCACCTCTTTTACCATTCTGCAGTGAGTTGCCTCATCCTGTCAACATACGTGTTTAGTCTGTGTCAAAGAGGTACCTGAAATAAACTGTACATATATGCATATACACGGCTCACAGATTTACAAGAGCTAGAGGAGGACACCAATATGCCACCAGGTATTAACAGGAACACAGGGGTGAAGCTCAGAGCTTTTGTTAGCAGTGAGTTACACTGACCTCGACTGACTGCTCTGGTTCAGCCAGACCTGAGGTTCACCCAGACTCTCCACACAATTACATCGAGCTCTTTGCACTCTCAAAATGGAATTGGGATGAGTCATTCATTGAGTCCATACACTCAAATATACTTTATGTCAAATGACTAAAATAAGGCCATGAAATAACTGAATCCAAACAAACCCTTCATCCTATAAATCCTTTATTATTTTTAGAAGATACTACTTTAAATTAAAAGACGCTCTTGTTTTCTGAAGTGTTCTCTAGCCTTCACCTATGCTTGCTTCTACTATTCATTAGACACTTCTGGTTAGGATGGAATATGGTCAGCCAAAGAACATTGCAACAATTATCAATAGCTTCATTATAAGCAAACTAACAGGATCCTTCAAAGATTTGTGCATCACCAGTCACTCTCCAGATTATCAAGGCAGCAGTTCTCCATATTCCATCTCTGAAGAGATATGTCCATCAGCAAAACCTGACCATTCAAAATCCAAAAGGGGCTGCGTTAAAGGCTATTATCTACCATACTAACCACAAAATCTGCATAAAATTCATGAAGACTGTAAATTCCTGATGAAGTTCCACAAAGTGCCTCTCCATATATCAGTATATAACTTGGGCTTTCATAGATTCAGGAGAAAGTTTGGCACATCAATGAGATGGGACAAAACTCTGCCCATCAACACAGACACTGGACAAGCACCTGGGTTGCCAGTACAAACCAGAACTCCAAAATCAGGTTTCCAACAAGTGGGGTTTTTTTAAACAGAAAAAGATCACAAGCCTGCTTTATCCACAGCAGAGCGCTGCTCCATTCTAAATCATTAACCCAAACTCACTTATTTCCCCACCTCAAGCATGTCAGAGGTGTTACTTCACAATTACTTCAGAATGTATTTTCTCTTCACATTACCACTCATTTGTCAGAGCCATCATTTGGATGACAAACATTTTAAGACCAGTCTGCAGGTCTTTCTTGTGGAAAAAGACATATCTGCTTATGGCATTGATCCACAAAACTTCCAAGCAGCAACACATTCCATTTGCTCCACTTCAAGCCCCTGAGGTTTAAAGCCAGGGGTGCAAAATCCATGTGATGGGTTTCACACTTCTGTGGAAGTAGCTCAAGAAAGTATCAGCAGCTGGTGTAGGCTCACATCTTCAGTTCTTAATGGTTCTCAACATACGCAGATCACTCTGAAAACATTTACAGTTATCAATTTGTTCTGAAACAAGAAATTGGTCACAGTTATAGAGTGAAACCAGAGGATCTGACAGAGCTGATGGATACTCATGTGCAAGTGTTGCTTCTTTAGATGTCAACAGGTAAGAGACAAACCCCTGAGCTGGAGCAGCAGCTCCCGCATCTTTTCCCATGCTGAGCAGAGATCTCCACACAACAGAGAATGAAAGTCACTGCAGTAATTTTTATTCAAGTGAGAGAAAGCCAAATTGATGGCCAGTCACATTATTTCAGGCTTTCTGCAAATTATATGAAGTGTTACTCATTCCTCAGCATTTTTATATTGTAATACTTTTCAAAAGGTATCCAGTTCTTATACGACTGGCCAAGACAGAAAGTCATAACAAGAACCAGTAGTGTTCCAGGAACACGAGGTTCTTACTGTCCTGGCAGTCTATATAAATTCATAAAATGCCAAAACTTCCTCAAGCAAGTGCTTAGAAGTGGGGAAGTGTGAGGTTATTTGGATTAATTAGCTTTGGAAACAAGAGTAGAGAACACCTCCAGTAAGAGAGGACCCCCCAGTCTCTAGGCAGGGACATGTCAGAGTGCTCCAGGTCCTTGCAGCAGATGCCACAGGCGTGCTATGGAGATAACCTGCACTCTGCTGTACAATCATTTTGTTTTCTAAAGGCCTCCCATTTACTGCATACACCTGCAGCCACAGTCCATATCAGAAAACTTAATAACCTTTCTGTGGTGGCATTTTGCAATTTGATATTTATGACAGGGATTAAATCAGTGCAGAAATTAGAAGCCTTATGCATAAACAGTCTCACTACTGACTTCCTTCCAAGAGCATGCCATCTATATTAACATCTCTGCATCTCTATCCTGCATTAAATACCCATCCTCTTTTATACTAAGTGTAGTTCAGTGTAAACCTGACAGACCTAAAACCCACTCACAGGTATGGTCAAACACACTGGCCCTTGATTCTATTCTTGCTAAACCTCCACCCTCATGCTCAGCTCTTGCCAATCAGCTCAAAAGCCTGAAATGAGTGATTTGTTACACACAAACTACCCATGGGCCCCTGCAAACATGCTGTGATCCCACCCATCCTCACTGATGCCACACAACAGCCTCCAGTGGCTGCTTCTGCCTTCAAGTGCAGTTTCCACCTTTGAAGCTGGGGCTATCAGTGAACTTCCAAGAACCCTTAAGGGCACAGCCAAGGAATTCATCAGGTGGCAGAGTGGGGCTCAGCTCCCTTCAGGCTGTCCCACACATCTCCTGGGCATCCACTCACATCTGCAGACAAGTCTCTGGAGTCCCTGCTCATCACTGGAGAGGGACCAGCTCCATCAGCTCAATGTGCTCTCCAACTCCTCCCTGCAGCGCGCCCAGCACACCTGAGCCTGGTAGGATGTACCCTAACACCCCCTGTAGGATGTACCCTAACAGGAGGAAGGGGAATGGCTTGGAAAAAAAGTATACAAAATGCCTTGCCTTATCTCTTACTCTGATAAGAAGAAACCCCAGAGAAGCCCCAGCCATTGTAAGGAATTACCCAATGTGAATAACTCGGCCTCGTCAGAGGGGAACACTGGCTAACACATTAGCATAGCTAATTGCATCCTGACCTTTAAGTGAAATGTGAGCAGTTGGCTACTTTCAAATTCCTCAGCTGCTGCCTGTCATTTGTTTTGCTTCATACAGTTCTGTTTATAAGTGAAGAAAAAAAAAGCAAACAACTCCTTGACTTCCCATCTCACAAATAACAGACCAGGAGGACCTGAGTCCCTGGCACAGGAAAGCAAGGAAAGGTATGTTTTGTGATGTCAGACAAATACATACATTTATCTACATATTTTCATAAGAGTATAGGTTTTATAGGGGAAAAAAGAAAGAGACATCTGGTATCTGCATCAAGACTGCTGAAATTATCTTCACATGAATTAAAAAGACAATCAGAAGTTGTTTACAACAGCACTGATCTTAAATGCTGTAACTGAAAATCTGTTAAGGATCGCCTATGAGAGCTCTCAAACTGGAGTCATTATTTGAATCGTAGCTAGAATTACTTTTAGCACACCAACTGGGAACTACAGGCTTGGTTTTCGAAGAGATGAAACACCCCTCCAGCCAAGGCACAGGGATCCACACCCCTCAACGAGCCACTGGAGGGATATTTGCAAACGTGGAGTAACTGGATGAAGAGGAGGACGAGTTCTTCAGAAACTGCAGTCAGACAGATCTAATCAGACACGAGCATCCGATCAGGTTTCTGCTTCTCTCCAGCCTCCCTCAGGTCAGCAGGAAAGAGAGACTTTCAGGCAGCATCTGTAATCCTCCAGCATGAAATACAAGGATGAGTTGCTTTGGTACCAGCCTGACCACAGGACACCGAGCAGCAGCTTCATGATAAACTTCTATTAGTATTACCTTTTAACAAGCTCTGCCTATTAAGTATTTATGATAGTGGTTAACAGAATGCTGACCAAACATTCAATCCGGATATCAAACACATTCTGATTGTCAGGATCATTTCCAAATTGAGCTGTTCGCCCCTGGAGATGGAGTCCCGGTGCTGTTCAATACACAATTTCAATTAAGTCAGCTCGATCAAATTGCTGTCATTCAAGGCACTGGCTTGGTCACAGTGAGCCATGTACTCTCCTGACAACACAATTTCTCTCCCAAGGCAAAGAGAGGTTCAAGTAAAGAGAGCTTAAGCCTGAGTCCAGCTGAAGCCTTCAAAAAAATCACTTACAGATTAGGAAGAACTTCTTTGCTTTCAGGGTGGTGAGACCCTGGTCCAGGTTGCCCCATCCCTGGAGGGGTTCAAGGCCAGGCTGGATGGGGCTTGGAGCAACCTGGGGTGGTGGGAGGTGTCCCTGCCCAGGGCAGGGGGGTTGGAACTCTTTAAGGTCCCTTCCTAATCATTCTTTGATTCTATGAACTCCCTTATTTGCAGTGATTTTTTTTTTTTCATATTCCAAGGCTATGAAAAAAATATCTAGAATTTAACCTGTCTTCCAACTGCTGCTGCACAGCTCTTTGGACCTTGACAGCACTATCCACCAGCCTCAAAGAAGCAGGAATCCGGAATTTAACTCTTGTAAAAAGGACACCTAAAACTGTTGGAAAGGGAAGAACCCTGGAGCCGGGAGAACACTCCATGGCCCAGGGGACACACAGGGACCCTGTGCCCAGGAAGGCTGTTGGGCCAAGCTCAACTACAAGGAAGGAAAGCCAAGATTTCAGCTAGGACATGAGAGCAGCAGCAGCTTGGGGAAACAGGGTTTTCTCAGGGCTTCATTTTGCCTCAAATGAAGGTCCACACAAACACATCCACCCCTTTGCCCATCTGTGGAGCTTGAGGCAGGACTTGCTGCTGGCCAAGGGCTCCACAGCGGCTACTGAACTGCAGGGAGGAGAGAGCACAAAGGAGCAGGTGAGGAGGGTGCTTTGTTCATGGCTGGGAAAGAGAGGAAGCCCCCTGCCCACCAGGGACCTGTTCTATTCCTCTCACCCTCCCCTTGGGCAGGATCCAGAGCCCGCTGCAGGCAGCAGAAATAACCCCATTGAGATCCACGCTCTCCAAGCCAGGTTTTATATGGCAAAGGGGGAAAGAGGAGAAAGACAAAGAGGTCAGGTTAAGAAATACACTCGTGTGATAGCTGGAAGTAAGCCCTAGACAGATATAAGGCCACATGTCCTGCTATCATTACAGTCACTTATTGAAAATAGCACATATACATACACACATCCCTAAATTTATCTCTAGCTGCTCGGTTATACGTGGTACCTCTCAACTTATATACCCTCAAGCAAGGAAAATAAAATACTTTGTGTTCAAGGCTATCAGGTTACTAAAAGCCTTCTCGTCCAGGCCCCACTGCACAGATGGTAACTAGCTTCAAAACTAAAATACTTCTGCTATATTGAGAGCGCAGAGATGCATATACAAATCTCATTTTTTTACCCCTCCATTTATGAGGGTTTTAATACACAGCAGCTTTTCCGAGCACTACCAGACTCCCACCAGTATCAGCAGCTAAAGCAGGTAACTCTCGTTTGAAACACATTGTCAACTTTAATAGGAAAAGCTACATTTATACACACACTATTCCTCCCCCTTCTCCAGGGGAGTGAGGCGAGAAGACCCACCGCAGGGGTGCAGCAGCCCGGGGCTGCAGGACCCCCCATCCCGGGGCTCAGCCACATGCTCTGCAGCACGGGAGCCTTTCCTAGAACCTTCCCGAACGCCAGAAGGAAACGCAACCAATAAATCAAAAAGCCTAAGAGATACTTCATTTCGTCTCGGACAGAGTTAAGCGATAAGAAGAAGGTATACTGCAAAATTAGGTGTATTTTTTTCCTCCACCAAGCGCCCTCCAGCCCCGGAGGAGCCGCCGGAGCGGTGCCATCAGCGGCGTTAACATGACAAAGGTGCGGAGTGGACAGCAAACACCACCCTCGCCGGGAAAACAAAAAAACAAGGTTTTCTGCACGGTTCAGGGACCCTCCTCCATCGCAAACACAAAACTAAAGTTACAAAAATAAAAAGAGAAAAGGACTCAGTTCGGCTCGGCATCTCGCGGAAAATACCAGGACAATAGTTGACTCTCAAAGCACAAAAAACCGAACCACCCTGACAAAAAACCCAGCTTAAAACAAATCCTTAGAAACCTTCAGAAGTATATAAAAACGTATAAAGACTCACTCTGTGCAGACGCCTCATCCAGCTAGGGAAAATAAAAGCCCAGCTCCAGCCCTCCTCCTCCTCAGCAGCCCCCACGGCCAGGCCATGGGCCTGGTCCAGCTGCTTTAAAGCTCCTGCCCTCCAGCTCCATCAGCATCCTCAGTGCAGGCACCTGTGGGTGTCCCCGCAGGTGTGGGTGGGGAAGTGGTATAAATACCTTGAAGCCTTAAAAGGCATTCTTTCGCCTTTTTTTCTATTCTGCCTGGAATTGATTAGTTCATGGGTTTTAGCAGGTTTTTGGCTGCCACGGGCAGCGGAAAGTCCCAAGAAGCGCAGTTGGGGGGCTTTATGGGGTCCTCAGACGGTTCCTTGTGCTCGTCTGCTCAGAAGACCATTTAAGGTGGGCTGTTGTAGCTGTCAGCTTCTGATCCTGTTCTTTTCATCGTTTCCCTCAGAGTGCCAGCTTCTAGGGAGTCGTTTATCTTCTTGTGGTCCAAGTGGTGATCTGAGCGAGCCGGGGGTCCTGGGGGCAGGTGGAGGTGCTGTGCTGGCTGCCCCTCTGCCCTCATCACGCCTTAGGGCTTGTGCCTTGGTGTATTTTTGTTTTCTTTACTCTTTAGAGCAAAGCGAACTGTCTACTTACCTTTGCAGTACAACATAAGGTACTATGAAAAAGAGAACAAAGAACACTTCTTGTTTTAAAAGCCTCTGCCCTGTATTTTCTGAAGGCTTTTATCTAGCATACAGCCAAAAATTAAATTATTATGTACTCCACAATAGTTATTGCTACTAAAACTGTAGCTGGGCACTTGCAAGGCCTTCACACCGCACTGTGTTCTCCTCTCTTCTTCCTTGTGCCACATCCTTCCACCTCCTTACTCCACTTGGCTTTTGGTCCTGGCTGCTTTTCCCACCTTTCATCAGGGTCAGGCCTTAGTGAAGGGATGCAGCACAAAAATAAGGATTTTTAAATTATTTTTTTTCCTCTTTGGTATGGGAGAAAGTGAGTGTACCAGACCCTCTGTAAAATGGGCTTTTCTGGTGGCAGAAGAGGTGAATTTGGCTGCTGCAGGGACTCTGTCCCAAACAGCAGAGAATGGACTGTGTATGGAGAAAAAGAAAAAGCCAGAGCACAACATGAGTTGGGAGAAACAGAAGGAAGATTATAACACTGTCAGCCTCTGATCCTTGGAAATACTCCATCAGAGCCAAGAAAAATGATGAGACTGACTTAGAAAAAACATAAGGCTTTTCAGAAGTGATACATTTGGGCTCTTTTTGTTTGACTTCTGGTTTCTGAACCTCTCAGTTCATATTTTAGATTATTTTCATTCAAAAAAGCCACAGTGGCCAGAAACGTATGTGTCTCATTGATGGCTGTGTTTCCTTTTTCATTCTGACTTGCATATAAATCAGTAGATACTGGGAGCTGGCTTCCAAAGCAAAACAGAGAGCAGGAGGCTTCTGATAAAATCGTGAGAGCTGTTAAAACGGTTTATTTCAAGCTGGGACAGTAACTTCAGGAAAGCTTTGTCTCCCAGGGCAGGTTGTTCGCTCCCGACTCGTGCGCTCGAAGAGGCGGAGGTGCCACAGTGACACCCTGGACCGATATCCCTCTCCGCAGGAGGGAGCAGACTGTATTTTGGAAATAGTTCCAATCTCAAATAAAAGATATGTAAGGAAAAAAAAAACCAAACCAAAACACAACTCTGGGAAAAAAAAAAAGACTTGCCAAAAAGTTTGATCAGAAACACCGGAATGTTTTGCTTCAATAATAAGGAAGCATTACACTAAGTATAATATTCTACTGTGATAGGAGAATGGAAACAAAATGTTTACTGTCTTGAAGTTAAATATTTTACTATGACTGAGAAGAAGAAATTGAAACAATCCAGCAAAACATTTCAGTTTTGACAAAACTGCATTTTCTCATTGGACTTTTCTGTCAAAACATTATGACCGGCTCTAATAAACATATGCATAATGAGTATAAACATATGTTCACTCTAAAGATGCTGGTTTAAACATTACTGCAGAATTAAATCTTTGTTTATCCACGGAATAGGCTGAACATGGGCAGCAGCTGTTCAGCCTTTCACCACCTCGTCCCCCGGCTGCCTCTCGGGGAGGTTCTGCAGGGCTCACTCGGGGCATTTTGGGGACCTTCCCCAGGAGCCAGGGGGGTTCTCCCCCGTCAGCTGCCGTCGTGCCCATCCCCAGACTTTGTTTATAATGATGTGTGAAGGTTCCGATTCGCAGAAAAGTACAGTGACTGCCTGTTGTACAGCTACGTCCTCTGTACCCTCAAACCAGAGGCTCACCCTCAGGGCAAGGAAACCGAGTTATTTTGGCTGCAACGCTTTAAAAATGCCCGGGAAATGGAAACCTGCAGAAAAATGGTACCTCGGAGGCTCCCCAGACAAACCCTTTTCAGCCAGAACTTTCCATCCCCAGCGATGCAATTAGTAGCTCTAAAACAAATGTTTGCCAATACGTACGCTGCATTTATTCAGGACAAATAAAGAATAAATCAGTGGGTTTGTTGTGAATAACTTCCACGGCTGATGGCCGCATACTCTCTTACTACAGCTATGGAAACATTTGTCGGATCCCTCTCCCCTCTGAGGGGACACTAACTCCTATTTTTAGATCAGGTCCTCAGTTCGGGACAGATGGAAAGAAAAAAAACGGGGTGAAATTAGGAAACAAAGTAAATTGTCCTCAGTTTGTACAAAAGGCAAGTGAATGGATTATTCCTTAGAAATCACGATTTTGGGGGAAAATCAAAAGGGGACATCTTCCCAGAGGCAGCTGCTCACTCCATGCGCCGACACCAGCTNGGAAAATCAAAAGGGGACATCTTCCCAGAGGCAGCTGCTCACTCCATGCGCCGACACCAGCTCATCAGGCTTGGAATGACACCGGTAAAACTCCGATTTTCATTGCATTTTAAGCAAAAGCTATATATTGCTTTGGAAATCACAAGGCTGCTGAGAGAGAGGACACACGGGCAAGGACGGGGTGATTGAACAAAGCCACAGCGGTTCTCTCTGATGAGTCCTTTGGGAGGCAGCTCCTGCAAAACTCCCACCTTCTGCTCACATCCCGGCTGCCAGAGCAGGTGACAGGAGCCGCTGTGCCACGCTCCACTGTGCCGTGCCCACCGTGGCTGGCCCCACGCTCCTCTGCCTCGGGTACGTGGGACCCCCACGCTCCAGGGTTATGTTCACCCCTCCCAGGGGCCAGCTCGCTGGGTCAGTGCCCATAGATGCAACTTGATCTTGAAAAAGAACTTGGGACGAGGCTCAGAAAGCGCTGAGATATCCCCGAGTGACCTGCGCTTGTAAAAACGGCTCCTGTGTTCTTAGAAATAAGTTTTAAAGGGAGCTCTGGGGAGCGAGGGACTTTGCTGGAGATGCTCCATCTGCGGAGGCGCTGAGTGGGAAATCCAACATCCGAGTTAAGGGTCTTTTTTGGCTGATTTCTTTCTTTGTAAAGAATTCTGCAAACATTCCGAGTGTCTCGAATAAAGCTGAGCAACCTGGTTCAGTGAAAGCAGTGGACACCCTGCCAGCATCTGTGCTGGGGCTCTTGGTGCCTCCTACCAGAGCCGGGCTACCCCAGCACCCAGAAATGCACTTAATTGTGTGAATGATGCCAAAAAGTCTTGCCTTGTTGACAAACTCCTCATCTGACACGTTTGATTTTATTATTGACCCCTTCTCACTGCTCCCATCTTTGCTTCTCCTCAGTCCATTTATTAGATTTATTAACTCTATAGAATTGTAAATGAATACTGTGCTGTGGCTTCTGCGTCTCACTCCTCAACGAGCGTGAGAAAAGGCAGGTTCCATCTTCAGGTCTTTTGGAAACATCTCCTTGAACTACCTTTTTACACCGGCAGGATTCTCTTGTGCAAAAATCTGACAAGTTTTAGCAATTAAATGTATTTTAAATCACAGAAGGGGCAAAATCTTGCTGCTTTGAGGTATTCGTGTAGAGAACGGTTTTCAGTGTACAGCTTAGCTGGAAAACAGACAAACGTTGGGGCTTTCCAAAGTACAAATTCTGCTTGTGATTTTCACCTCTCCCCACTCTCTGCCCACCTCTGCACATTGCAGGAATAGCCGTGAATTCCTCTCTTTATTGGCACCTAATTCTGCACCAAAGGCATTGAGGCTAAAGTTGAGTTGTAGAACTCAAGCTGGATTTAGGACACCTGGTATTCAGGCAATCTGGGGGTTTTATTTTTAATTTCTACTTTATTTCCTCCTAGGGTTTTTAATTAAGAACACTAGAGCAGCAGGCGTTCCTGCAACTCAAACTTTAGTATTTTGATGAAGAGTCAAAGAACACAGGACTGGTGGAGCTCCCTTGCCTCCCTGAGTCACATTTCATAGAATCACAGAACAGAATTTCCTGCCGTTTCAAATACGACTTAGACTCTGCTCTGCAAACTGACTGACTTGTTCTAAAAAGGGACATTTTTTCTCTGCCTTTTATCATCCCGTGGGAAATCAGTTTTGCCGTTGCAAACATTTAAGGCTACCAACACCTTGCTCGTCCCAGCACCACTTTTTTCCCCCCCATATCTATGTTTGGCTCGGGAAAATTATTGTTGCCCGTTTCTACCAGCGCCTGTTTGTAAAGGGGTCGTCTGTGCCTGGGCATCTGGGCGCTGCTGGCGCTGCCCCCGCACGGGGGGCTCTGCAGTGAGGGGGGAGAACGGGAGAGCAAACTCCCAGAGGGTCCAAATTCCGGCACCGACAGTCTCCGAGATGTTCATTGCTCTCCCTAAGTTTCCTTGGCTGCAGACTTGATGCAATGAGACTGGTTTTCCTTTTGAAAAGGGCTTGTGTTGATTTGGTTGCGCGACTGTTTTCATTTCCATATCCCCCCACAGTATATACAGTCCTGAAATGTTAATCTATTACTTGACAGTAATCTTTTCCCGTCATTTACAACATAACCTTAGTAAAACAGACTTATTCCTACCATAATTTATAACATACCCATACTCCAGACAGTTCAGAGTTGTTTTATCTAGAAAGGATTAAAACACTTGCAAATATTAAATTTAATCCACTCTAAGAGAGGGAATAAATTAATCATAATTAAGCCTCAGCAGCTGTAATTCTTAGCATAATGTATTATCTAATGGGGATTCTTGCTGAAGAATAGGCATGAGTCACGAGCATCCTATTTCTTCTGTAAGCTTGTGCTGCAAATCAATACATTTAATAAAGTAATCAAACAAAAATATTAAATGAACAATTCTTGTGTTCAAAAATCAATACAAGGAAATTGATACCCTGCCTACGCGCATTTCATGGCACATTTCTCTTTTTTGCAGAACAATAAAAGGCTGAGGGTGGAGTGTTTACAGGGAAAGAACACCTTTTATTAGGGATCAAAGCACGAGGACCCAGTTGCACAAAAGCCTGAGAGCACTTGGCTCTTTTTTAACAGAGCAAAACTGCAGGAACCCAGAGTTCTTATCTCACAGCCAACCCCAAGCGAAGCCCAGATAGTCTGCGGCTCACTAATTGCACCAGCGTTGGACACAGTCCAGAGCTAATAAGGCTTGCACCTGAACTTCAAAGGAATAATGAGTTGTTTGGGTGGAGACACTTGTTTGGGATCACCAGGAGCACCTGAATCCATTCTTTGCCTGATTTGCTGCAGCTCTGTCTCATTCCCTGTCCCATTAATCATCACCCCTATGAGCTTAACGTCTATTTATTCCACTCCCTGAGAGCAGCCCCTCTGTGCTGGTGCCCTGTTAAGATGTGCTCCTTATTCTAGGGCTTTGAGGATGTAAGTGAATAAGTTTCTTTTTTGGAAAGGCCTTGGTTTGCTTAATTTGGGGCAGGGAAAAACCCACCTAGAGGGTCTGGGAGATTGTTGGGCTGTGACTGACTGTCCCTTGGGTAAGTGCAGAACCTGCCAAGAGCTGCTCTGTGTGTACCTTGTGGACATCACATGCCCTTAGACAGTATCTACTTGTCGATGTACTTGTCGGTGGCTACAAGGCCCGTTTATTGGTGATGTGGAAGAGTATCCAGCTGCCGTTGGGCATCAAAAAGTGGCTCCACAGATGAGCTGCTGAGGTTCCTTCTTGCCCTGTGTCACGAGATCATGCCATGTGCTCAGAATAATCTTAAAGACTTTGTCAAGTTATCTTCTTACCGTGTAAGTGCCCCGCGGTGCAGCGGAGAGACAGTTGGGCAAAAGGCTTTTGTACAAAACAAAACATAAAAAGCAACCACTAAGCCAATTTAATAAGGTATAGGCCTTGTTAAACCACAATGACATAAAAATATTGAGGTGGTGTAGGAAAGACATGATTTAATTCAGATTTACTGCTGTTGTTTTCTTGTTTGTTTTAATCTGAAGTAATCTTTACCCTAATTTTGCTATTTTCTCCATAAATACACAAAATATTAGCTGGCTCTCTTATTCAGTTATAGCTAAATTTGGCTTTTTTTTAAATTTCAAATGCATCTTTCTACTGCCCTAAATGGTAATACATGCAAAGGGACGTGCTTACCCATGGCTAACAGATGTTGTGCTTGAAATACCCCTGTAAACAAGGTCTTTAAACCCAAGGTTTTTGAGGCTCATGCTATATTTAAAAAAAAAAATAAATAAAAAAATCAGTTCAGTTAGGTCATTATTGGGGTAATTTTTGTCCTGGTGTGATAAATCTGAAATAATCACATGACTTCTTAGATCGCTAGACCATTGTAGCACAGAAGCTCATGCCATGTATATTTATACCAGATGTTAACATGAGCTTGGTTTTCTTTTATTCATTAGAATAAACAAAATCTCCTGCAAGACTGTCCCGTTACGTGTCCAGTCAAATCAGGGCCAACTGGCCAGCCACCCTTGCTCGCGCTGCGAGATGCTCCGTGTTCAGCTGGCACCTCCCAAACGATTATCAGACTTGGAGGAGGTCAGACAAAGGCACAGATGGTGCTCGGACAAAATTGAAATCTCTCTGGCTCTGGGTTGTCCTTTCAGCGAGTTAATGAGTGCATTAATCAGAGATGAGTTTCTTATTCGCTTGTTTCCATTGGGTAACTGGGTGGTGCATAGACCTGTCTTCCTCATTTACTGAGCTGCTGCCACCTCCCTCGGGTGGCTGTCGGCCAACCCCGATGATGAGAAATAAAAGGAGGGCCTTGGTATTTTTTTTTTTTTTCCATGGCTGCAGATTCCTGGTCTGAAACAGGCAGGTACTCATTAACCTTAATCCGGAGGTTGTGAAATGTGCTTGACAGGCTCTGGGCTGCCTGATTTGCACTCCTGTCTCCCATCATCTACCACCTGTCTCACTCATCACGGGACCGTGAGGAGCCGAGGTCGTGGTGCTCCCTTTCAGCTTGGCAGCGTTCTCCAAGGAGCAACCGAGGGCTTCGGGTAACCCAACTCCTTAAGGATGGTGGAGCACATGCCAAAGCACTGACTTCAAAAGGTGCCTGGGCTGCGTCCTGGAAACAGCGCAGGAAAACATATTTACGGAGTGACCTTTTGCCAGGGCTGCCTCGAGCTGTCCTGTGCGACAGCTGACACAGCTTGGCCTTAAGGATGCTGTGTCCTCCTGGAGGGCAGGCAGGAGATGGGCTTGGGGTTTTGACGGTGAAAGGGCTGTCGGGTGATGGGGGTGTAGAAGACGACTTTGAAGCCCTTAATCCCACACTAAGCCAAAGGTATCTGCTCTGTTTGTCATGGACGTGTGTCCACTCCTGTGTCATGATAGCCCCTGACCTATCTCCTGTCCTCCAGCCTCCAGGAGAGGAGGTTACCTCTCCTTTTCATCCACCCTGGCTAATCATGCAAGAGTTTCCTGGCCTGTGTCAGTCAAAATGAACTGCTGTAGCTTAAACTATTCAAAGCACATGTTAATAAAGAGCTCTCAACTTAATTGGGAAGCACTGGGGATTTGTTATATGTATGGCCGAGCCTGGGCTGGAAGGTGGTGGCCACTGTCTGGGTGAGTGAGCGTGTCCTATACGTAGCCTTCACCTTTCTACCTGGCTTCTCCCCACATCTTGGCCAAAACTCAGCAGCCCTGGTCATGATGGTTTTAAACTGGAAGAGGGGAGATTTAGATTGGATATTAGGAAAAAATTCTTTCCTGTGAGGGTGGTGAGGCACTGGAACAGGCTGCCCAGGGAGGCTGTGGATGCCCCATCCCTGGAAGTATTTAAAGCCAGGCTGGACGGGGCTTGGAGCAACCTGGTGTGGTGGGAGGTGTCCCTGCCCAGGGCAGGGGGGTTGGAACATGATGATCTTCAAGGTCCTTTCCAACTCTAACCATTCTGTGATTCTATCATTCTATGATGGCATGGATGTACCTGAGGTGCAGGCTGGTCCAAGCAATCCAATAGAGAAATACCGAGAGTGTTACTTGAGCCCCTGGGAACAGGCTCCGCTGGGGTATTGCCATCACTTTGACTGCCTTTATAAATGAGAAGACTTGTTCTTCTTGGCCAACTGGAATCAACTGGTTAATTATTAGGAAGGCCCTAAAGTGAGATTGGTGATCACAGAAAGAAAAATTTCCATATCCTGCTGGGCTGTGAAAAAAACAACAGGCGAGAAAAAAGGTAGCAATGTTGAAAAAATGGGGGATTCTGCCCTCTGTCACCAGGCATGTGGGAGGAGGTAGAAGTAAGGCAGACGGGTTGGAGGAGAAGTAGGTGGAGCGTAAGCTGCAGAAAGTATTTTGTGTTAATTGTCAATTAGCAATTTGGAAAGGAGGCCACTTGGCTTTAACCAGCATTTTTATGTGACATGCTTAGGCTGAAATTGGATTGTAAAGACAACTTGCTGTGTAGACTTCAGAGCGTGATATGGAGGGATTGACTTCACTGAGTGACTCCACTGATCCCTTCTGCAATAATAGTTTAAAGGAATTAAGTATTTATGGACAAATACCACTCCTGAGTATCAAGGGAGAGCAGCCTTTGGCTGGAGCCTCACGGAGGGGTGGGTATCGTGCATCCCACTGTCACCAACACTGGATTTTGAGGTGCCACCTCCTGGCATGGGCTCAGGGTTCTTCCAGGGGAGCATCCCACAGCCACCATGGAGCGCTATCTAGGCGAACCAAGAGGAAATAATCTACTGCTTTTTCCTTTAAAAAAAAAAAAAAAATGAGGGGGGGTAACTTTGTTCTTTTCAAACACGTCGTTTGGCCGTGCCCTGCCCCTGTGTTAGGGTTCGATAGTCACCACGTTGGCTTCTACATCCTTCCTGCTGCCGGGCAGGGATTCATCTGTACCAGCATCATGGCTGGTCGTACCAAACCACTCAGCTGTGTTTCCTTGATGAAGCTGTTCTTATTAATAAAGGTCAATGAAGCAGTCCTTGAGCCAGGGAGACTGAGCAGGTGTAAATCGGTGATCCCGCCTTGTGACTTGGATGCTCGTGCAAGAAAAGAAGGTTTCCAGGGCTGCATCTTAAATCTTCATAAGTTGAATGGTTTTCTGTCCTTTTGTGGCTGAAAGCCTTCGTTCAGAGGAGGCACAGGGACTGTCAGAAAGTCCGAGAGCCGACTGTGCAGCACTGGGGCTACCCAGGTGAGTCTGAAGGCAGTGAGACCCGCAAAGCAGCCCCCAAACTGACAGACTGCAGGAAAGCAAGCAGCCAGTGCTGCAGTGCTGTGGGCGTACAAGAGAGGAGACATCACTGGGATGCCATTCTTCAGAGTCACATCTCGGAAAAGAACCTCTTTGCTCCATGATCTCTTATATAAAAAATTGGGAAAACGTCTTTTTTTTTTTTTTTCCTTCCTTAAGGAAGGGACCCATGTCCTTGTGCTGAGGACACTGCTGGCCAGAGCTCATTCCCAGCCCTTCCAGAGCCAGTCCCTTGCTGCCACCATGTGTTGAACTTGGACTTGGCATACCTGGATTGTCCTCCGAAGTGCTGTGCCAGCAGTTTGGAGGAAACCTTCCTGTCCAGGAAGAGGCATGCTTGGGTGCAATGAGTTCAGGGTGCTCGATTCCCTCTCCGACCCTGCATCCAGGCTGTCTTTATTCTTTTTGACGCACCCCACCCTCACCCCCTCCAAGGGATTTGCATTCATCTTTAATTTAAAATGTTACGTGCCTCCTTTTCAGCTTTAAGACAAAGCGTTTGTGATGGAAAATTTAATTCTGTCCCAATGCGTCCTGGGAATTTAATTTCTCTCTAGTGCAACTTGCACAACGGGCACCACTGAAAGGACTTGTTGGATTTGGCACAGAGCATTTCGGAGGGAGGCCCAAGCAGAGGGGAAACATCACGCGCAAGGATGGGTTTTGTTCCTCACCTGGGAGCAGAACAGGTTTCTGACTAAATGTGATGTGATTTTACTTCATACAGAGTGTCTCAGCTTGAGACTCAGCTGTGTCAGTGAGTATGTGGTAGAGCAAGTCATCTTGAAGCCAAGAATAGTTCTTCTGTCATCAACAAATATGTGGGTTTTTTTTCTTTCCATACAGAATGGATAAGCTGAATCCCCGGCAGGTTTAATTTTAGTTCTGCAAGTGATCTGAAGGATATTGGAATAAAAGCTGTGTACTGTAATATACCCTGAAAAAAATTGTCAGTAGGTAAATATTAAATTCAAACAGGCTTTTTTTTTTTTTTTTTTTTCTTAGCAGAGAGTTGTCAGGAAAAAACTTGCAAGAAGATGTGCTCAAGGACAGCGGGAGCTGCCTGGGAGCTGGAAGTGCGCAGCGAGGGGTTCGCTTCACCCACAAGAGGGAGCTCCGCTAACGTTAATAGAAATAGCTCAAAATATTATTATTCTCGGGAAAACTTCATCTCGGTCTGAAACGCATCAGAAAGAACCCAATGGGAAAACCCAGAAGCTCGGGTTTTAATACCGGGCGAGTTTAAATTCCCAAGACTTCACTGCCCACGCTTGATGCCAAAGTGATCAAGGTATGAGCCTGTGGAAGACAAGTCGTGACACGGTTACAGCCGTGATGATTGAAAGAGACACGAAGCCAGGTTTTCAGAAGCAGAGGGTAGTTTTTCTGGCACCAGCTAATACAGATTTGGGGGGAAGAAGCGTTTTGGCGTCAATAAGGCCTTGTGCAGATCATTGAAATTGCTGCTTCTATTTCATACCTGAAGAAAGCTTTTCTTTTTGTTTTTGCTTTGTTCCTCCACCTGTATTAAGGATCGATAAAAGATAATAGTTTTCTCACAAAGATGGCCTCACGTGGCATAAAGAGGATCTGGAGAGCATGTTCTGTTTCTGTCACTAGAAGTCAGGCTTCTTCATCTTAAAGATCATTTTTGCAGCTTCCTGGGTTGTCTGTTCGCTTGGAGGACTAAGCTACGAAAGAATCCATCCAACACCCAGTCATTCTCAAAAAACAAGAACCTACT
This sequence comes from Pedionomus torquatus, assembly GCA_013398155.1. Lineage (NCBI taxonomy): Eukaryota > Metazoa > Chordata > Aves > Charadriiformes > Pedionomidae > Pedionomus > Pedionomus torquatus. The sequence continues at coordinate 166,348 of VZRU01002985.1, forward strand.
AAACTGTATAATTTTATATGAAACCGAATCCTGAGATGAAGGTGAAACTATCAGTGTCAGATCTCAGAGGAGCAGATGCCACCTTCCAGAAACTGCCTGGGTTTTAATAGTCTAGTTCTGACGCTTCCAAGTTTTTATTTTCTCTATTTCCCTCTCCTTGTTCTCAACCAAAAGTAGATTTTCTGAAATGAGGCAAGGAAAGTCCCTTCCTGACAGCGTCCTCTGAATTCCAGCAAAAGTTCATTTCCAGACCAAACACCCAAAGAGAACCCTGATATCTGAAGGTTGTGGGGTACCTGAAAGGGTCCTGAAGTACCCCTAGGGCACCTCTGGGTGGGACAGGGCAGGTGAGCCTCCCCAGAAGCATAGTGAGATGAAAGGCAATGAAAACAGCTTCCCCACTGTGCCAGGAGCTCGTTTCAGAAGGACAACGGGAGCCAAAGCTCCAAACCTGGAGTCTCCCTCCCCATCCCCGAAGACACGGCTGGTACACAAACCCCAAACATCTCTCCAGCCATGCGTGAAGACGCCCCGTTCATCCCTGCGCTCTCAGCCAGGGTGGTCGTCTGTATGGAAAGCCTAAAGCAAACAAAGGCAAGCTGCAGCCAGATGTTGGGAGGCTTTCAGGTTCACTTAGCGTTCCCAGGACAGGCAGCACATGCGTGCCTGCTCTCCCCGCTCCGACGGGTAAGCCCAAGCAGCCGTACCCTGTACAACCTTGCCCCTTGCCATGGAGATGGCGCTTCCCTTTCCAGAACCATCTGAGCAAATACGGACCTCGCAGAAAACGTCAGCGATTCCCGACCCGTCAAGGCTGGGCTGAACAAACCCGGCCCGACAATTTACAACTTGACCTCACGTTGTGCCTGTAAATGGATTCTGTGAAAGGCGTTTTCCTGGGTTAGTTGTATTTTCATGGTGTGTACACCAGGCTAAATTAGCCAGTTCAGCAGCTCCCCAGAATCCCCTTGGGCTCGCTTTTTACTGGGGAGGGGGGATTTCAGAAGGAACTTGTTGCAAATCTCTGCTTTATCTCTTCAGCAGGAAGCAGTTTTCTCTCTGTCTAGGGAAAAAAAAAATAAAAAATCTGCTGATTTGTGAAACAAGGGGCAAGATTTTGTGTTAACCTTTATTTGTGTATTTTTGATGAATATTGACGCCTCCCAAGTGATTTACCGATCAGCTGCTGAAATCAAATCAACTGATTTATGATTCCCATGTGATGGATTTGGAGTGATTCCCCGAGTTTTAAAAGTCAGCCCAATATCTGTGTGGCAGAAGTTGCTTTTCTCAGTTTGTCCTATGGGCAGTGAAAAATCAGTTCTTGTGACTAGATCCTGTTCTCATCGAGGTTGCAGAAACTGAGGCAACCCCACCATTTTCCTCTAAGGGGAAACAAGGGTCTAACAAGGTGCTCCCTTAGGAAACCAGGAGGAGAGTTGCAGAAAGGAATAAAAGGCATGGCTCTGAAGGAGAGCCAGAGAAAAAATATTACACAAGCTGCCAGATTTTTTCTCATCTTCTGCTGATTACGCTCCCAGGTCACGCAGCCGAACACGACACATCCAGGATTTGTAATGGCACAGTAAATCTAACCCCGTCGTCGGAGAACCTGACACGATCTTTCAGTAAAGAACATGCTTCAGGTGGACAGAGGTGGCTTTAAATTCCTTTTTCTCTCCGTACACACAATCGCTGCGTAATTCTCAAAGGTGACCAGACCATCATTTTTACCTACAACAACCAGAACATAAAAATGATGTAAAAAATGGCAAATACCTGATGGATTGCTCACAAATTGTGTTATAGGAATAGATGTGCAGATCTAGGGTGGTGTTTGACACGAGGCTGAAAGAGGAGTGTGCTCTCTGTATAACTGTTGTGTCACGATGCTGTTTCTACGATGCCATTGATCACAGAGTTGAAGTTGGATTATTTCAAGCCCTTGTGGGTGATACAGGTAGTGCTAAGGGTTGTCAGATGTGTCTTTTCTAAAAGCTACTGCCAAGATAAAGGGGAATAATTTATCGTTCCCTGAAGTTTACTTCACCAGCTGCTGCTGAGTGCATCAGATCTGGGAGTTGCCGTTTGTGGTTTTGCATTATTTTGTTTTTCTGTCCATGTCAATGATGGAAATAGGAGCCAAGCACCTGCTTCACTCAGGAGGAAGAAGAGGCCAGATAGGGAAAATGATGGGAAATCACAAAGTATCCTGTCTTTATAGCATTGTTAATTGTCCCCTGACTCATCGCCTCCACAATAAGCTGCTGCCTCTGCTGAAGTCATGCTGGAAATGCCAGGGATGCTGCCAAGTGGGTCTCATCCCCATAACTGGGACCATCAGGCTTGGTTTCTGCTGGGAAGGGACTCCGGTCCGCTGTTGTAATCAGCCGAGAGGAAATCTGTGCCTCTCCAGAGACACAATGTGGTTTATCAATAATGAGTACTGGTCATACTGGACTCTTCAGTAATAGTATAATATTGAAAAGAAACATCATCATGAACGTGAAACACTGTTTTCATCAGTGTCATCTTAGGCAGATGCGTATTTGGGCACTTAAGTCATCCTTGAGAGCACTTGGGAGCCTTGATGCTTTTAAGATTTCCCTCATCAGATATTTCAAAGTCTGTAACCTTGGTAAACAGCCCAGGACCTACCTCGATGAATCAGCTCAAGTTAAAACAAACACCAGGTCTGAAATAATAGCATATATCCAAACACAGTGGGATGATTATGTGATACCATTCTTTTTTTTTTTCTAAATTAACTTTCCCAATAAAAAGTCCATTTAAATCATAAAGACACTGTTTTTCCTGCAAACAGATCATGATCTTGGTCCCAATAATTTATGCCTGGACTACATTAAAATAAAGCCGTTAATTTGAAAGGCTTTCCTGAAATATAGTTTAGGCTCCTTACACACCTGCCTAACCAGCTAATGAGCATGAATATAACAGATTTAAAGATAGGATTAAGTGGTGTATTTCTTGTGAAGTCCTCAGAGCTGCATCATTTTATGTTGCTTCCAGATCTGGTTCATGAACTACGCTTTGATGCCAGCATCAGTGAAACGTGGAAAAGGTCTCCCGGCCAGAAAACTGGTGCTTTTCAGGCAAGACGTTAATTCAGATTCATGCTCATGGCCCTCAGAACGAGTTTACTATTCAAATCTGCAAATTATGCGAATGTTCACACATGAAGAAATACTTAAAGGATAAGAAATATATTATCTTAATGGAGACTGAACACCAGGTAGCAACAAACCCACAAAGTTCTTACTGTACTTTTCCTAGCACATACTTTCTCTACAATGCATTTTTCCTGTGTCCTCTTCAACTTCGCCTCTCCTCCCCCAAAGCAGGACTAAAGGTCTAGCGCACAGCAGAAGGGAGGAGAAGCCATCTGTGGCAGGGCAATCCCTGAGCGCCCGGCCCGAGCTGTGTCCGAGCTGCAATTCTCACGATCCCAAGGCTGAACTTTGTAAATAGACTTGGCGAGGGTTCTAGCCTGGAGAAAACAGGCTTGGAGAGGATATAAGTAAATAAGCAAACAACCTTCCTTTCCTGTGCCTGCAGTCCCTCCTCCCCACTCTTGACCCAACTGGGAGGAGATACATGCCTGGTCCGTTGCAAATTGGCTGGGGCATCTTTTTATTTTAACTTTAAAAAGCAAAGCATTTGCATCTCTTTGTTACTGTCCTGTCTCGGAACGGGGGGGCAGAGGATGTTGTCAGCGGCTATACCAAGAGGAGAAAACACTCGTTCTATCATAATGTCTGATTTAAAGTCTCAGGAATAAGCTACAAAGCTTGGGTGTGAATGAGACTGTGGTCCCTCTGGAACTGAACAGGTTTTCTTTAATTTGAGAAGCAAGTGATGATTTTATAACTCAGAAATACTGTGCACCTAAAATTTATCCCTTGCATCTCCCGACTGTCCATATGTGCAACCAGATACGGTGGAGTTCAGGCAGTTGGGAGCACAGAGTCTTCCTCAAGCTTGTCTTCATTACATTGTTAGAGAGCGCTCTCTCCACCCTGATCTCCATAATTGCTGAGAATCCTCCCGGAAAATCAGCAAAATATTTTCACAGCTGATACAGCTTAAATCTGAACCTGGGGGAACTCCATACTATAAAGCCACAGCACTGCTGCGGCAGCCGGTGAGGACGCGGGGGATGTCAAGCGTGCCCCAAGATGCTGAGTGCGCTTCACCGGGTGGTGACTTGGTGGTGTCAGAGGAGAAGAGATGGCGAGCAAAGCCTTGCCATTTCCCAGGAGAAGCTGTTCCCCCAAGAGTGTTAGGCCCGTGGAGTGAGTCCTTCTCAGCGTTGGCTGTAGGGTGTGTTGGGATGCTGCCTGGAGACGTGCACCATGAAAAAAAACATCCTCGGTGGCAAAGTCGTGTCCTGCATGCAAACAGGAGCGCTCAGACCCTCTGCCTGATGCTGATTTGCATTACAGAGGAAGCTCCATCATTCGGGGGAGAAAGAAAAAGCAAATCAGGCCTTTTTTAATAAGCTGGTGAACCACCAATGAGCTGCCCACCTTTTATTTACTGTAAGGCTTGGAGCCTCCCTTGGCAGCACAGTTGTGTGTCTCTGCACAATTCCAACATCGTCTCTCCTCCCTGCAGACAAAGGAGGGGAGACATTCGCTCGCCGCTGCCTGAGAGCTACTTGGGAAACCATAGATACATCTGCTTGTACCACCCAGTCCCTGAGGCTTCCCCAGAGGGGGAATATCCAGACGTTGCCATTTCAGCACAAGAAGCTCGATGTGTTGATTAATCAACCTTTTCCCTAAGTGGAAGTCTGGCTGGTCTCTCCTAATATAGTCTAAATCCCTCGCTCTGTTTCTATTACAAAACTTAGACAAAAGAAGATTTTTCTTTCACTCTTTCTTACAGAAATGGGAAGACTTGAATGCTTTTGTTTTTTTCTTCTTTTTTTTTTTCTTTTTTTTCCCAGGTCTTCTTTTGACTGACTGGGATTTTTCATGGCCATATCAGAAAGTTGGACATTCCCCTTTGTTTCGGAAGCTTTCGGTGATGGATCACATTTTAATTGGCGTTGAGGTTTACAGAAAAAAGGAGCACCACAGGAAGTTATTAGAATAACAACACTATGCATCTGCACAGGAATTAAAACTGCAAATGTAGGGGGCATATTAATTGCTCCCAAATCCTTTGTTTTTCTCCCCTTCCCAAAAGCCCAGCTCGACAAAAAGTGGGTTTGATGTATATTTTCCAGCCTTTCTGTTCCAGTAAAAATGTGAGCGATTAGATTTGTGGGGTTTTAGTCTCATGTAAAAAAAAAAAACAAAAAAAACCCCCAAAAACCAAAAAAAGTCTTGTATGGCTTGTTTCAAAGCATTTGTAAAAGAAGAGACCAAGACGTTTGTTGTGACAAGGAGGACACTGGTGGCCGCAGACAGATACGGCTTGTTCAAGACGGCTGTTCCCACAGCCAGAGCCTGAGCGTAGGTCTGGGTTCTAGCTCCTGCCAGAGATGGTCAAAATGTTTTGCCTTTGCTTTTTGTTTTTTTTTCCCAAAGAAATTCCTGATGTGCTGTCACAGAGCTATAATCCTCGTTGCTGCTGAAAATAGAAGTGACCCGCAGATTGGGGGTCGTCTTTCTTTAACTCGTTATTTTTTTAGTTTTGTGAATGAAAAGTAGGAAAACCAGCAAAAAGCAAAGGAGATCCTGCCCGCAGGTATCCATAAACTATTTTAGCTGATTGAAACCCATTTTTTTTTTTTAAGAAAGGAAAAGTTTGGAAGTATTTTGGGCAGCTCGTGTCTAGGATGCCAACAGCGAGCCACTTCGGTCTCATCCTTTCTTTTCATCCTTAATTTATTCCAACACATCATTTTTCTCTGTTCCTCACTGATCTTATTCCAGAAATTTTCCCTTATGCTGCTTCATAAAGGCGATGTCCTGTCCTCCATAACTGTAAAAGGACATTCCTAGAAGTGAGGACTTTTCTGGCCACTATTGTAATAAGCAGTGCAGGTATTGAGGAAAGGTTAGGAGTATGGGTAGTGTCTAATGAACACGGGAACAGCCCTTCTGTGTTTGTCACTCTGGTAGGAACAAACGAAATTCCAAGAGGAAAAAAACCAAATAATGTAAACCTCTGTAATGCAATTGTTCTGTATTTCTGTTCCCATAACTATTAGTCCAACACCGCTGTTAATGGCCGTTAGAGCTATCACTAAGGCCTGGCCTTTTGGAGCTGACAACCTATTTCTCGAGAAATACCAAATTCTTGGGCTTGGTGATGCTTTACCAAAAGGACTGCACGAGTCAGACCAGACCAGAGGTTGTCCAGCAGGAGAATTCTTGCCCTTGAAGACAGAAAGGAAATTGAGGTTTCTTTTTGCTGATACCACCTTGCTACGCAATCTGTTGCTTTCTTTCCCATCCTGAAGATGACCTGCTTTGGAAAGTTGGATGGTTTTGACATCTGCAGAAACTCCAGCCATCACCGGCTGAAAACCAGCAGTTTATTTAGCTCTTTACATGGATTTCACGTCTCTAAATATTTGCTCAGTCTCACCCTCAAGAGATAAGATCTGCACGCTCAGAGGTGAGTCGATGTTGGACCGGGGCCATGATAAAAGCCCCGAGAGGATGCAAAATGCCATGTGAAACAGCTCACCCGTGCTATCCTAACCTTACCATTTTGGTCTTCCTTGTAAGGATATTCATCTCCCAGTCTCTCTTTAGCTCCCTCGGTTTATTGAACAGACACATAGCCCTTCTACTACACATCAGATACGGTGTGGCTGTCTCGTGTGGAAGATCAGGGGGGAAAAAAAATAAGAAGAAAAGGAAGCAAATGCATTGGTTTATCTCAAGCTGCAATTACAGGAGAGCTCTTGAAAGGTGTAAAAGCCTCGGCAGAGCTCCTCAGCCTTTGGCCTTACTCCCAGCTGGGCTTGGCTGAAAAATCTCCAGCGCACAGGTGGGATTTTAGTGAAATAAACAGCTCCATGGGGATGTCAAGTGCTTGTTGATAAATTCAAGCACAAGTTTCTCCGTGCCCTGGTCTTCCTCTCCCATCTCGCACATCTGTGACTTTGGCATCACGCCTAGAGGAAGGACACACAGCTGAAAGGCAGAGAGCTGAGCCAAAGAGGCAGGCAAGAAAAATTCCTATCAGATGGGATGCAGACAAAGACTGCGTGGAGGAAAAGAAAGCCAAGGCCTGGAACTCTTCAGACTCCAGAAGGCGTTGCACGAGGCAATGGACTGACCGCTGGCGCGTCGCTCCTGCCCGTGCCTGGGGTGGCAGCCCCCTTGCTTTCAGCCAAAAAAGCCAAGACGTTTCCTCAGCGGCACATTTGGCACTTTGCAGTTTCACGGGATCGGGGGCTTTTCCACGTGTGTTGGCCCAACAGCTCAGCCCGGTACTGTCGGCTGGGCTCTTTCAACTGCTTCCAGGAGGAATCCTGCCCCGTTAAGTGTGTTTCCAGGCATTACCTCATAGCAATTGTTTGCAAATCCCCAGTGTTTTCACTGCTCAAAAGGGTTTGCCTTTATTTGAGGGAGTAAAAAGAAGTGACAGTAGATGACAGCTGCAATGGGCTGTGTTTGCTGGGCGCTCTTTGTTCAGGGGCACTGCCGAATTGTTCTGGCTGGGGAGGAAAATGGGCAAGGGCTGACTCGGGCAGGCGTCCCTCCCCCCGGGCTCCAAAATATTGCCATCAGACGTCTGGTTTGGGATGGCCGGGGAATTTCAGATGCAAAGCTCACCGATGGGAAATGCTGATTCATCAAAACAGAACCCTTTCAGGGAAATGGGTTGGTTTCAAGGAGTCTGGCAAGTGAAAAAGAAAAGCTTTCGCTGTGGGGAGAAAGTACGTGTGGTTAATCTGGATGGAGATGGGGAATTGAGAAGACTCGGTGGACGTGGGAGGACAAGGGACTGGCCTGTCCGGGCCCGCCCAGGTGGGCTGGGAGTAGGGTTGGGGTCGGTTCCTGTGAAGGACGGTGCTGTTTGGAACCGCGGAACCAGAGGCGAGTGTTGAGGAAAAAGCACAGGGGATTTTTCATCTGGGATTTTGGGTTGAATTCAGCTGTTTCTTCCGGATCTGGGTTCACAGTCTGGGAAGACAAACTAATTCTCATCATATCCACCACACTTTCCTGCCCAGAGCCAGTCATTGGTGCCTCGCACTCAACACAGATTTTTAAATTATCTTCAGGAAGATGATTCAGTCGTTGCTACGTGGAATTATTAAGACCTGGCAAAACCTTGCTGTGAACCTCACTCTAATGCTCGACTAGTGCTCTGTAGGGGAGAGGAGGACAGCCTGGTACCCACATACTGAACCTCATCAACAGATCTGGAGATACCACAGAGCTGTTGGACAGTCTGGGTTGGGAGGGACCTATCCAGATGTTTTTTTTTGTTGTTTATTTTTTATATCCCAAGGGTGAGAGCTCACAGCTTCTCTTGGCAATGTTTTTCAGTGTCTGCCCACCTTCTTCTAGTATCTAATGAATCTTTGCCTCATCTTCTCCCACTGTTACACACAGTCATTTTCTGGGACCCGTCTCCCGTGGCAGGTGGTGCTAAATTCCTTTACTTCAGCACCAGCACAATTTGTGTAACACTCATGGTCACAGATGATGATCCCACAAAGGCAGGGAACATGTATTTAGCTGCTTCTATTTGGCCAGTTAATGGTGCTCATTCTCTGCTTTGAATAGTTGTTGGCCATTCCATAATCTGCTTTTCACACCGATGAACAGCCATGTTAAACCTCTAAAAATGAATCTGCCCCTGGAACTTTGCGGCAAAAGACCTCATAATATTTGTTTGGCCTGATTTCTCTTTCTTCAAAGTGTTACGATTTTATTCTGAGCGTGTGTAAATGATGGGTTTGCTTTTTAAAATTGTCCGATATTCGAAATTTCATGTGATGGGGAACTGGCTGGTGTGTATTTAAACAACTTCTCAAAGCTGAAGGAGATCTGCAGGGTACAAATGTGTACCAGGTCTCTTCTGATATTACAAGATGCTCTTTCTGCTCTGGTGGCAGAAGTGTATTTACTTTAGCAAGGCTGATTATTCTCTGTTATGTCCTCGTATAATTTCAGGAAGACCTGGCATATCTCTTCCCAGATAACAAGTGGTTTCTTAGAGCATTACTCTCTAGGGTAACTCCTTTCCTCCCTGAGATGACATATCAGTCAGCAGTGAAAACCAAGCCCAGACCTTTCCAAGGTTAAAGTACAAGGTCCAAATTTAGCCCTAGATGATGTGTCCATGAGGGGCGATGGAGCCTCATGCAGAGGGTCAGGCCCAGGGGCTCCTGGGG